>OY720445.1:6392519-6625841 GCA_963082915.1 Dolichopus griseipennis
AACAAACTCAAAAAATATTCCTCAATTACGAATTCCGTTCTCTGTTTCCTTTTTCTTAATTAAAAAATTGTTAATGTGTTTAATTTTCCCTTAGTAATTAGAGAATTTCAGAAATAAAGAATTTGAGACGCGATGGTATACACTTTAAAAATTACAACAGAATATCAAACAAAGAAATTGAATCTATTACCAGGGTCTTATTTCATCAACAACTTATCAATAAGTAAATGAACCACAGGCGCACAATTTGGTCACTTACCCTGTTTTAAAGATACCTTGTAGTGACGAACATCTGCTCTAAAGAAATAAAAGAATTAATACTTGCACTCAAAGTTTTCCAACGTGAAACGTGGAGTTCAACGGATTCTCATCTCTACTACGTTCGAATTGATTGTTTTAAAGAGTTTAATTTTGTTGGTTTTGATTTGTAAACTTCTTGTTTGCAACAGCTCCATAAGAAAAATTAGGGGCTGTAAGGGCAGGAAACCTTGGAGGCCAACGGAATGTGGAGTTTTTTGAAATCAGTTTATTGCGGAATTTTTTATGCAATTCTGTCATAACTGCTCCGGCTATGTGTGCAATTGCACCATCTTGTTGTTGAAACCAAACAGACTTGAAAGGAATTCACTTTCGGCGTAGTTCTGGATATAAAAACTCTCTCAATATCTTTAAGAAACGGTCTCCAGTGACCGTAACAGTAACACCGTCTTCTTCAAAAAAGTAAGGCTCGATAATGCAACTTGATGAAACTGCACACCGCACTGTGACGCGAAGTGGATGCGATTTCATTTTATGGATTATCTGTAGGTTTGAATTACTCCATATTCTGTTCATTAATATTGCCATTTAAGTCAAAATGGGCCTTGTCAGACATAAAAATGCAGTTTAGGATGTTTTCGTCCTGTTCCACCGTTCAATCATTTTCTGGCAAAATTGTAAGCGAATTGGCAAGTCTGCTGGGTTTAGTTTACTTGTTAGTTGCAATTTATATGGAAATAAGTTCAAATCTCTATGCAAAATTGTCTGCAGCGACTGTCTGCTGATATTCATTTAAGCAGACAAATTCCTTGTCGAAACTCGAGGATTAGCTTGTATGGCTTGTAATCTGTAATTTTAAATATCAATCTGTAAGAAAAAAAAGAAATGGAGAAGATTACTCAAACAGTAAAAAATTTATTGCGATTTATTTTGGTAGCAGCTTTCATCAGCCACGCTTTATTTATCTCCTTATTCCAATTTGTAAAACTATAGTTCATAGTTTAGGCACTCACAACAAATACTAGATCACTCCACTCCTCATTTAACAATTTTGAAAAATACTTACTTAAAAGTTCAAGGCCTGAAATATTTGGAAATTTGGTTATTCCTAATTATAATTGATTAAAACCTCAAAATTTGTTTTCAAAATAAAATTAATAATAATAAAATGTCAATCATTTAAATTAACCTTTCAAATATTAAATAACTTTTGTTTGTTTTACTTAGAAAGTTTTTTTGTGACATTTAAAACTTTTCATATTTTATTTAACCGCCATTTCTTTTTAATTTCATAATAAAAACTCTTGCTCAAAAGTTGAGTACATCTGGTTAACTCGTCTTAATAATCTTTTTAAAGTTCATAATTTAATAACAATATATAAAATATAAAATATTTCGATTATAAAATTTTTGCCTCTTTTTGTTTTTTTTTATTTTTTTTTGAAAAACTTTTTAGTTCCAAATTTTTTGTCTTTATCAAAATTCTATTATTAGAAACTTTTCAAAAATAAAAGGAAGTTTTTAAAAAAAAGGTTATGTTTTATTTCGAGTGTCATATTGAGTTACATCTATCTACAACATTTTTTTAATAAATCTTTTAAAATGCAAAATTTCATTAGTTCTTTCATTTTCGACAATATTCGAGTTTGAAATTTTTGAATGTAAGCTCTAGAACCATTTCTTGTAGATCCTTTTTAGCTCTTCTTCAACTTAACTCTTCTTCAACAATAATCTTAAGATGAACAGCCCTCCAGTTTGTCTTCCAATTTGGGTGCCATGGATTGGGTGTCATAGTATCAGCTTAATTTCAGCATTAGTCTGCTGTAAGCTTTGTATAAGCAAGAAATAAGGGTTTTTGGGAATGTTCTCGAGATGCTCTTCTCCGTTCACTAAATGCTTTTCCTGTAGAAAATCTTCAAGATCTTTTCGAAATTTGTGTATAACTCTCAAGAAATAATGAAAATTGTATTGTCTTAAAATAACTGAAATTTTTAATTTACTTATTTTCAATTTCAATAAAAAAAAATATGAAAACTAATTAGCACTTCAAATAAACATATAAAAAGTGACACCTAAAGTCAAATTCAATTAGCAGAAAGTTTTTAACAAACAAACACAGAAAAAATATTTAATTTAAAATATTATTTTATAATCTTATTACAGAGAATATTTTATTGATTACACCTCAGGATTTGTAAGGATATTATAAGGATTATTAATATTTAGATAAATATATATAGATATATTTCAACTTTGATCCTGAATATACAAAACTTTTAAATTATAAGTTATTAAAAACTTTCTGATGAACTTTTTATATTGGGTTTCAGTTTTAATTCTTTAATTATAGATTTTAAAAAATTTACCAGAAGGGGTTTTACCGTTAGAGTCTTTAGAATGCATATTTCGCAATTTAAACAATTGAAATACATATTTTGTAGATATTTTTACTTGTAGATTGTCTGATGTACGCTTTTATATTTATAGAAGAATCAATAAATATAAAAATAGATTATTATTTAATAGAATATTTTACATAGTACAGGGTGGCGCAAAACGACCGATATGGTTTGAATGTTTAATAACTTTTTTATTTAATGGTTAATTATTATTTTTTTTTTTTTGTTATACAGAATATTAATGGGGAATATTTTAAGCTTAAGTAGAAAAATTATATCCCACAAGTGGTGACCATTTTCGGCTTCATACATTGGTGCTCTTCCCAGTACATTTTCCATAACTTTTCGTAATTTTTGATCGCTGTTCTGTTGTGTACTGTTCCATTTCCAATTCCCCAAGTTTTCTTCACAAAATTCTGAAATAAAAATAAAAAATATAAATTAATTTAAAAAGTTATTAAACATTCAAACCATATCGCTGGTTTTGTGCCACCCTGCATATTATTTTGAAAACTTTGAATTCATGATGACTATATATGATTTTAATTCTATATTTATTTATTTATCACATTACATCTCCGTAGTGTCGATATATTTGAGATTGTTCAACAAAGAGTGAAACAAAAAATGGTGACATAAGAATATTTTATTAAATTTTTTCAGCATCTTTGTATTAATAAATTATTATTTGTATGTCTCATTGTCTCATTTCTGAATGAATAGTCAAATATTTGTATTAAATTGAATTGTATTAAATAAATATTGTTTTATATTATTTGTAGGCTTTCAGTCGATAATTTTCCTTTTGTTTTTTAAGTGCTTACTGTTAAACTGTTAGCCTAATTAACCTGTTTGTACCATAGGTACATTTTGTAATCGGAGCCATATTTTATTCTTATTAATATTAGAATAATGTAATGAGTTTCACATACAATTTAAACATGAGATAGTACTAGGTCTTATAACATGTAAAAACCTATCAGATTTTCAATAGATGCAAATCTATTTGTCTTCTTATATTAAGGTCTATCACAAAATATTTAAAGAATACTAGTTCTACTTAAAATCTGGTAAGCCTAAAAATCCAGCATATACAATTTTTCAAATTCCTTAATTTTTCATTTTTAAAATAATTAAAAACAGTTTTTAATAATATTTTTACCAACTATTTTAGTACTTGATCCTTTTCAATAGGTAAGAGTCAGATATTAAAGAAATGACACAATTATATCTATTGTTCTATTTAAAAAAAAAAATATGAATTTTACAGTGAACTATTCTTGCATAAAAAATTGTGTTGGAACAAATCTCACTATTCGTTTACGTTGAATTATCACTTTCAATTATCAGAGTTCAAATACAATAGTAAAACAAAAGATATTCTTTTGAATGAGGAACAGAACAATATAAAAATTTCTTCTTTTATTCTTTCTCTAATATACATTATCTGTGTATTTACAGGTGACTCCACAAGCTATTGAAGACAAAGGACTTTCTGCATGTGAATTGGAATCATTAGTTCGACAGATATTAAATCCAAATCCTGAATATCAAATGCATGTAAGTAAAAATTTTTTCTTTAAAATACTAAAGATTATCACAAACATTTTTTTAATTCCTTGAATTTATATTAGCTTTTAAAATGCATTCAAGTGTTCTAAGAATAGAAGAATGTTGTTTCTTAAAAAATTTGAATAATTATACAATTAAATAAAAAAATTTTCTTTTTAAATTTATATAATTACAAAAAAAAAAATATTGCATACTTTCAGGCAAATGCTTTACGTGATCAATTACGTAATATGATCCTTAGTAAAAATTCTGATATACCGTATCAATCAATTGATGATACAACAGATTATTTGGATGAAGATAAACGTTCTGTAAGTTCTCTCGCCCGAAGTGGTATTATGCCATCATATGGAAAACGTTATTTAGGTGCATTGGCCAAATCTGGTATGATGTTAAGATCCAGTAATTATGATGATATGAAAAGAAGTGTAGCAACTTTGGCTAAAAATGGTCAATTACCAACACAAGAACCAGACACCATATATGATGATAATCAACCTTCAACATGGAATGACAATGCAATGGAAGAGAAAAGAAATTTAGGTTCATTGGTAAAGTCGGGAGGTTTTGGTGCTGGTAAACGTAATATTGGAACATTGGCTAGAGATTATCAATTGCCAACAAATGGTAAAAGAAATTTAGCATCATTGGCACGTTTAGGATTAGCACCGAAAAGAAATATTGCATCATTGGCCCGTCAGAATTCATTCTATGCAGCTGAAAAGAAAAATATTGGCGCATTAAAAAATTCTCCAGTTCATGGACAAAGACAGAAACGTGATTCTTATGCTGATTTGGGTGATTATGAAGTTCCTGATGATGTAATACAAAATTATTCAATGGATTATGATGATTTAAAAAATCAATTAAATCAATTATATGGTAATGGTCCATATGAAGAGAAACGTTTTCTTGGTAAGTTTGTGTTTTAAATTCAGTGTTTTTCATTTTGAATATAAAGTCAAGTTTTCGCTAAATTAAGTTTAAATATAAAGTTTCATTTTAATTATTTTTTCAATATTAATATTACTTATTAATTAATTTAATTATTTTAAACTTAGGAATTCCAATTTTCTATTTAGTACTGGTCATTTTTTTTAACACACCCCTTTTAAAAGTTTTTTTTAGCTGCTTGACTTTATATTAACTTTAAAATTTATTTAAGTTATATAAAAATCAATTTTTTTTTATATCTTTTTTAATTTTTTAACTTAAAATTAAAAAAAATTAAATTAAATTTATAACAAAATAATAAATCAAAAAAAAAAAAATGTAGGATCTGTTGCTAAAAATGGTTGGTTCAGACAACCATCTGCTGAAAAACGTAATATTGGTTCATTAGCTCGATTAGGTCTGTTGCGTTCATTTGATTATGGCGGTGGTGGTTATGGTTTTCGTCAACAAGAACAAAAACGTCATATTGGAGCACTAGCAAGGTCAGGATGGCTATCAGCTTTTCGACCAATCAGAAGTGCTCGTTTTAGCCGCTCGGGCAGAGCGAGGTCACGAACAGTAGGATTTGATAATAAAGCTTGTAGTTTTGTTGTTATTTTGTGTACCTATTTAACTTTTTTTTTTATTCTTTTATATTTTTTTTTAGAATGTTTATTTATTATATATAATTTTATATACATATATATATATTCTTTTATTTAAAAAAAAAAAAAATCATCTTTATTATGTATGTGGTATGTATACACATAGCTGAGTATATATGGTAATGGCAATCAATCTGTTTTGTTTTTTTCTCTTCAGGAAAATATAAAATTAGTACACAAATAAAATATATATTTAAATGTTCTTACTACTGGTAATATTTTAGTTACCTTGTATTGAGAAAATATCAATTAGAAAAGGTCAATATGATATTGATAAAATATAGCAATATAATTAGTGAAAGAGCATGTTTTTGAACTTATAAGTAACAAATGTAAAGTATAAGATACTGATATTACTAAAATTTTTCAAAAGAATTAATGATAGAAAATATTAAACACTCTATAAAATACTAAAAATATTTTTAAAATTATTGCATATTTCACGGCGGTTTTCATGCCTAATTATTTCCTAAAATACTGCATAAAAATTTTCTAATGTCATTTATTGACTCTTTTTCTAAGTTTTAAATTATTTTAAATTCTGTGTAGAGTGTGGTGCTTGAAACAAAGGAGAAATTCTAGTTAATATTAAAATATTTTATTTAACTTAATTTTTAAGGTGAAAACGCAATAAACGCCTCGCTTGCTTTTTACGCTTTTACGTCTGCAATCAAATATAATATTTCTTATAGGCCCAATAAACAAAGCGAGCAAAGCGAATAATGTCTGCAAAATTTTTAATTGAAACATTTTCAATTATTCGCTTGCTTTTTACGCTTTTGACATTAAATTTTGATAAATACTGCAAAAATAAGTATGCGAAGCAAGCAAAGTATTCATTGGGTTTACACTTTGAGAGTATCTTTACTATTATTAATCTAGTATTTCAACTTACTTCCAAACTAATGAAACACTAAAAATATCTAAATAAAGCATTCAAGACTTTTAAATGAATAAGTGCACCATTGCTCTTTTAATTTTGAGAACTTATAAGATTTCTCTGAAACAAAACGAATTATACTAGTAGTAAGAACAAATTTAATATAAAAATAATTTCAAACACATTAACTTCCAAATATCCAGAATTTATTTCTAAAATTTTACTTTCAGTTCTTTATATTTGACAAAAAAAAAAAAAAACATTAAAATTGCGAGAAACTACCCTTTTAAGATTTGGACTTCAAATTTCCAGAATATTCGTGAAATTAATTATATTTTCAAAATAAATTTATTTTATATGTTTTCTTCTTTCTTACAAAAACTTAAAAAAATGTTTGAAATATTTACGTAGAATAAAAGTTTATTTTAAAGTCACAATTTCTTATATTCTTATTTTTATTTTATTTATATTTTGTACTGGCTGTCAAATTGTTTTTTTCTGCAAGTTTTGAAATCGAAAAAATTTAATTAATTTTTCCCTTGTAAAATTTTTTCTTGTTATGTCATGTTTTTTGTATGAATTTTTTATTTAAATATATTTCTTTTTAATAAATAGTCCAAGATTTATTTTATTGACATAATAAAATTGTATATTTTATCTATTCTCATTCTAAAATTCCAATATAAATTTTTATATATTATTTGTGAATAGATGATTTTATGCATGTATTTAGTATAAATGTCCTGAATGTCAAATTAGAAAATAAAAATTTTTAAATTAATTTTATTTGATTTTTATTACATTTTATTTTTTGAGTTTTCATTAAGGGTTTGTAATAAAAATAAGATTTTATAAGGCAGTTTGAATTTATTATAAAAGTATTTATACAAAAAAAATTAAGTGTCTCGGGTTCAAATCCTGGTCGGATAATATCTATATAGTGTATATTAAAATAATTTAATAAGAAGTCCAAATGTCCAATAGGCAAAGGATTAATATTATCAGGCAAAATTTACTATTGTCTGTAACTACAAATAAATAAATAAATAAATAAAATTTAAGTGTTGCCAACTTGGGTTTATGTAAATGATTTTTGATTATTTCAACTATTGTCAAAAAATTTGACAACCCTATTTTTAATTTTTAAATAAAAGTCTATTGTGAATTTATTTAAGAGGTAAATATTCTTCAATAATTTTGTCTGAAATTATCTTTCTAGAAAAATGTTTCAAAAAAATTAAATTTCAGAGGCTGGAAATCTTTAAACGTCAAAGTTTGTTAAAATGATTATTATACTTTTATTCTAAATTCCAATGCTTAATTATATAATTGATTATCAAATTATTTAATTTCCCTACATTCTATTACTAAACAACATTTTTAATAAAATATAAAGAAATTTTGAACTCAAAACATTGTTAGATGCTAAATGTCAAAATACATTCTGTTTCTATTGACGCTGATTAGACGTTCAGTTAATCAGTCAGTTTCATCAACTGAAATACCATATATTTTGTTGTTGCAAAGAAAAAAAGTCAGATAAGTTAAAATGGCTTTAACCTTTTTTTTATTTTTTTCGATTTCATTGGTTGCAAATTTCTTTGCCGTTGTTTTAAACACCGAATGTCAAATAAAATTCAATATTTTTTATCTTTCAAAACGGTAAAACTTTTATTTTATTTAAAGGCGCTGATCAGACGTTCAGTGAATCAGTCATTTTTAACTGATAGCCTATGCATAAAAAGTTTTGATTATATGGGCTGCTTGATTTATATTTGGAAAATTTAATGTTTCATTTCCACTTGTAGCTAACGAATGACATTTCTCAGTTGCTGTCATATTTAAAAAGTGGCAGTTAAAACTGATAGCATAATCATTTCACATTTTTTCAGTACTGAAGCACTGACTGAATCAGCTGAATCTAATCAGCGCCATTTAATAATAAATAAAAGAATTGTGAATTAATCAAAATAGAATTAAACTTTTTAAACAGCTTAAAAAATAATAGAAGCTTCTGAAAATAAATTTAGAAATGCAAAGCCTTTTAAAAATAAATACGTTTTTTATTTTAAAAATTTATAACAAAAAAAATTTTAAATAACTGTTCATTTATTGACTGTTTAAAAATAACCCTATAGGCTAATCAAATAAAAGCCTAAATCATTGAAATTATTTTTTATTGAACATTTTATAGGCATTTTATTTGAACTTTTGAGTTAATCCTTTCAAATCCTGTTTTTATGAATTCAGTTGGGAATAAAAGAATTACAATTCTAAAATTAGTTGCTGGGAGTTCTCAGTTGGGAATTTGATTATCATTATACTAAAAAATTCGATTTATTTTTTTATTTTATTTATATTAGAAAAAAAAAAACAAAATATTAAAACTTTATGTATGTTGTTATAGTTTATAAATATTCTATAGAAATTCAAATAGAATTATTCTAAAATATATTATTATTATTACAATGTAGGATGTCTTTAATATTTTATATTTTTCAAATAAAAAGTAAAATCTGTATTTAATTTTATAATTTATTATTGGATAATAAAATTTTAATTTCCTGAGTAATATACTAATACTTAATATACAGTAAATAAATCAATTAATTTTATATTAGATGAACAAACGCGAATTTTTTGACTAATTTGTTTAAAAGCGGGAGTTCACCTTAATCCTAAAAAAAATCCTATTGATACAAAATCCCAAATAATACAAAACCCAAAAAAAAAAAAAATTCCCAAGAAAAATAATCCCAAATTTCAAAGTCCCAAAAAAAAAAAAATCCCAATGTTACAAAACCCCAGGAATATATATGAATTGCTTGTGGGCAAACCAAAAGTATTAATTTTAGAGTTGGATTCAAAATCAGAGTTATACGCCTTTTACAGAATTTGTAACATTGAGATTTTGTAACATTGGGATTTATTTTTTTTCGGATTTTGTAACTTGGGATTATTTTTTTTGGGATTTTGGGCTTGGGATTTTGATTTTGAGATTTTGACTTCGGGATTATTTTTTTTGGGATTTTGATTTTGGGATTTCGGACCCAACCCTTCAAAACGTTTTCAAAAATATGAGTATGAGTTCTAATTTGACACTCTAGGTGCGATCCTTTTATCTAATTAGCCTGTGAGTATTTTAAAATTGATATTTTAAAGTTCTTCGGTTTTTTACAATCTATTATTTTATTGGGTTAAAAGTTTAAAGTTAAAATTCTTAAATATTCTCATTACAGAGTATATAAACATTAACTTGAAGCCAATATGTGTAACAATTTTTAATATATTTATTTTTTATATACTTAGTTATTTTAAATTTTTTTATTATGTTCCATTTATTTTTTTCCATAAAATTTTCAGCATGATTTACAAGTGATCAACTTTTAGAGTTCGAAAAATTTTTTTTTAAAATGTTTAAGAGAATGTTAATAGAAACTGTTTGTTAGATAAACGTTTTAAAAAGTGCACTTCATTTAGAAATCATTATAAAAAAATTCGTGTCAAAAAAATAAAAAAAAAAAATATATTTATTAAATTTAAAAATACACAAATAAAAAATTAACAATATATTATTTTATATTTTCCCTTTTTAAAAAAATTTAGGTCGGATACTACCCCCAACAAGAGCGACTACTACAGCCAACCGCGGCCGTTTGTAGACGATGTGATTACAACAATCAAGAATACTCAAACTCAATTAGCTGGAAGCCCCCACAATCAAATGGACTATCTAGATGGGGTACACCACCAAGACTTACAGCATTACACTGGAGAAGTTTACGACCCACATCATATTACTGAACACAATAATGAACTATTTAATTATAATAATTTAAATATAAATGACAATAATAATAATGATGACAATAAAATTAACAATAATAATAAAAATACAAATAATAATAATAATAATGATGAATTTTTAAATTATTTAATTAATTTAAGTGAAAAACAACCGCAAACACAAAAATTACAAAATCAAAATATGAATCATCAAAATAATAATGAAAGCAGTGATGAAATTAAATGTAATCAACGTTTAAATTTGATGTTAGATGCTTTAATTAAATATTAAAAATAATATATATAATTTTTTTAATATTCTAAAAATTAAATATATATATATTTATTATGATAATATGTATATTATATACAGACATATATAATAATAATACAAGAATATATGTATATATATATATATAAAATATATATTAAAAAAAAAATTCAAAGACTTCATTAATATTAACTCTGACAATAATATCAATTATATAAACATAATCATTACATAAATATTGTACATGTAAACGTATAAATTTTAAATAAAATATATGATAAAATGTTTATAAAAATAATAGATGGTATAAACAAAAAAATTAATTATTTTTTACATAGTTTAAAAAAAAAAATCGTTTTTATTATTTTAATTTAATATATGTAATAATTAAAACGAAGGACATAATGATAGTTGAAAAATTCTATATAATCAAGTTTTAATCCTTAACACACTCCTAATGATTATTTTAAAATCCTATACTTATTCCTAAATCCCAAATATAAATCCAATTTCACTTTTTAAAATCCAACTTACTTGCACCCTAATTCCTAACCCAAAATGTTAAGTCCACTTTGAATCCAAAATTAAATTATCGACCTATACCTATCCAAGTCCCAGTTTTTTATATATTTTTATATATTATAATTAAATATGTTCTTCAATCTATTATTATGCAGCCCATACAAATTTTGGAAGATAAAACAAAATTCCAGAACATAATTAATACATATATTAAATTACAAAAAATAAAAAAAAATTCAAAATCAATAAAATAAAATTTCATTGTAAACTTCCAGGTGTAAAAGTTAAAAAAAAAAAAAAAATTAAATAAATATTAAATTAAAAAAAAAATAATAATTAATTACTATATATTAGACAATATTTTATGAATAGTTGTAGTTTATTTTACATAAATATAGAAATTATAAAGAACTCACATATATATTATATACATATACATAACTTTAAAGAAAGAACAAAAAAATAATACATATTCATATATATATATATATATATATGCATAAAATACATACATATGTACAATAAATTTTAAATAATAAGTGGTGTATTTTAAATAAAATTATTAAAAAAATAAAAATTATATATATATAAAATAAATAAAAGAACTTTAAATTTTATTAAATTAATACATAATACATTTATACATACATTTATTTATATTTATAATTTACATACAAACAACAACAAAAAAAAAAAAAAACAAAAAATTAATTCAAAACCAGAAGTGACAATATAAATCATATCAAAAACAATTATAATATACAAATTATAATATCACACAGGACATTAAGCATATCTGGTAACACTAAGCATATCCTATCTGGTAATTTATTCATATCAAACCAATTTAAAAAAAAATATGTTCTTAATATTTTGAATTTAATTTAAAAATTTAATAATTTTAAATATTTTAGTTCAGAAAAATTAAATTTTAAAGATTTACAAAACACTTGTTAAAATTTGCACTCATTTATTAACTCACAATTTACAAAAGAAAAATGAGAAATTTTTATTAATAATTTTATTTTAAGAACTTTTGTTAAATTTGATTTAAAATGGCAGCTTTCGACTGAGTACACTTGATTACTTAGAGTATTACAATATTTAAAATTTACTTCAAAATTATTTTAATCAAATATAAGATGGTTAATTTGTTAAATCACTCAATGCACTTCAAAAATCACTCAATTGTAACTCAAAGTCTCTTTAAAAATCAAATTCTTTTTGATCTTACGTCTTAAATTCTTTTGATCTTGATTACTAATTCTTACTTACTATTTGTTTTGGTAGATTAAGTAAGGTATCATTGTTTTTAATTCCCTTTAATTAAATTTACAATCCTATTAATTATTTTATTTTGCAATTATTTATTAAAACTTATCAAAAAATTAAAACTATACCATAAATCAAAAATTTAAATGAAAAAAACAATTGAATTTTAAGGCTGGTGATTTATGGTATAGTAAACACATATAAAAACGTTTGACAATAAAATAAATACTAACATATATATACATATAGTAAATTATTTAAAATTGATGATTTTAAATAATTATTTATAATTTTCTATATTAAATTTTTAATAATATTGTAAAATTGTAAAAAATAAATAAAATATAAAAATATATAAAAAAAAAAAATTTAAAAAATGAAATAAATAAGAAATCATTGTATTCACACTGCAAACATGACAATAATTTTTAAAAATTAGAAAAAAAAATAATTAAATTAAATATAAATAAAATATATTATTAAAAATAAAATAAATCAAGATTTTTTCTCTGAATTTTGACAATAATTAAAAATAAAAAAAATGTAAGAATGATAAAATGTACGTAAAATAAATGTGCTTGATTATATTTATAATTAAATAAATTATTTTGTAATTTTTTTTTTTTGAACACCCTGTATTTTTGAGAAGTTGAACTGGTCCATACAAAAAAATTTATACCAAATTTATTTAGTGAAATTTAATTAAAATTTGGATTTCCAAGATATTTAACGGTTTATTAGTAATCAAATTAGCAATTATCTCAAAAAAATTAAAACTAATAATTTGAACCCATTTTGAGAACTTCAGTAACTCGGTTTCGCACTCGGTTAATTCCAGTTATAATTGCCGAATATTTATAATTTTTAATTTTCATATAAACACTACCAATTTTACATAAGATACTGAAATACAGGGTGCTTTGAATATTTATTTTTAATTCATGTAATATAAAAATTTAATTAAACTTTCTTTAAATGTTTTAAGCTAGGCTTCTTCCCCCTCCCCTCTCTCCCCTTTAATTAACATCTTCTCATCACAAAAACAAAAAATCAAAAATGGACAAACTTATAGTAAAGATTACATTAAAAGCTTTAAAATAATTAAATATTTTTATTGATTTACTAAAAAAAGAATAAATATATACAAGTATATATATACAGATTAGAAAAAATTAAATTATTTAATTTATATTGTATATTTATAAGGAATTCAAATTATTTTCATTTTGAAATTCATTAATGTATTATTACTATAAATTAAAATATTTGACTATTTAAAAAAAAAAGAAATTATATACCACAATAAATATATAATACATATATATATATAACTATTTTATGTAAAAATTGTTCGATCAAAATCATATCCAATGTATAAAAATATTGAGAAAACAAAAATATTGTAAAGAAAAATTAAATATAAAATTAAAAATAAATAAAAAAGTGAAAATTTTAACGTACACTGTATTTAAAAAAATAAAAAAAAAACTATGAATGAAAGAAAGTATCTCTGCAAAAAAAAAATCAAATAATTTTTGTTTTATTTCAATTATTTACACAATTTCATTTTAATGTAAAGCTAGTTTGTTCTGAAAGAAGTTAATTCAAAAACTACTCGTTAATTCAAAGAAAATATTTTACAGGACAAAGGAAAGACAAGGTACCAGTTGTAAATGATTTCCCTGTACCCAAGATCTGAGATTTAGCAGAGAAACATGGTGTGCTGCTCTTCTTAACATATTAGGCTTAAAAGGGATTGAAATGACATTACAATTTTATAAGAAAAATCATTGTCCAAAGAACTGTTATGAGTCCTTTGGCTAAAAGAGTTGACTAAGTGTTCTAATTCTTAAGATAAAGAGCAAGGACAGTTAAATAGGTTTAATTTATTTCGAAAGAAATCATTCGTTTCAAAAAAATACGTTACACGATTGACTAAGCTTCAGTGAATTGGAGAAGTTCCGGATCGAATTTGAATTGTATCAGAAAAAAATTTTGTTGACTTTCCTTAGGTATATTTTGAAGTCTTTTTGTGGATGTGTGGTGATACTTTAGCTAAACCTTCATCAAAAAACAAGTTGCTAATATGTTGAGTTTAATAAATGTAAGTTTATATAAAAGGATTGATCGATTCTACAACTCACAGATGATCTTTATATTTTTTCATATAAAAGGCATTTGTTAGATCAAAAGATATAAAAAATATATGATATAATAAAAATTGAAAAAAAGGAATGTATTCGTTTATTAAAAAAATATTTTGTTTTTAATTTATAAAATATTATACATAATATGTTTTATGGTAAAATTCTTAGCCTTAGTTGGAGTATTGGATGCACGAAACACTCCAATTTGACTTTATTTTTGAAGTCAAAAAATTGAATTTAGTTGTTGGCATATAATCATATCTAAATGCATTCGCTAATAAATGAAATTTATATGTCATTTATAATTTGTGTAAAACTTTAATGGTGGTAATTTTTTTGTAATATTTAATAATACACTTTAAAATTAGTTGAATGTAAGTTTAATAAATATTTAGCAAATGTAAAATGAAACGATCATTTTAAGTATACGAATTACATTAAATAAAAATTAACTGTATTTTTGACAGTAATGTAAATGTTGCCATGTATCAAATATCTTTTTTGACATTACAAAAACAGTTCACAATAAATTTTAATTTTATGACATTTGGTAAAAATTCACAATGATTATATGAGAAAAACTCCAATATAATATTTGCAGCTATATAAAACGGAAAGTTTAAGAGTACGTTTTCGTATTGATGTAAAATATGTCCTTTAATTAAAAAGTTAGGAAAAGTGTTTAATAAAAGACTATTATTTATAGGTTTAATTTTCAAAATTATGGAGTCACAGCTATTGTCAATTGGGAACCCAAACCCGTTAAAGATTTTCCCGTTAAATTTTTTTGCAGGTTTTCGGTATTATTTAGTTATGGTCCAACATCCCCAGTTGTAAAACTAGACAACCAACTAATGAAATCGGTATTTGTGAGATTAAACTGAAGATCAACGTTTAAAAAGGACTTGTCATAAAATTAAAGCGATAGTATTAAAATTTCAATAGCAAGATATTTATATTAATAATTGCATATTACATTACAGGTAATTAATAACTAAATTTTTAAAATTATTTTTAAACTTACCTTCTGACCTCTTAGAATCCGGATTAAATTATAGCATTATTGTAAATAAATAACAATTATAATTTGTACAAAGTTTTTATTGCTTATTAATTATAAATTTATTAGTTTTTCTATTAAATTACAATGAAAATTGGTTTTATGGATATGCAACATTAATTTAAAAAAAAAAAAAAATCGTTATATAAAAATGAACTAAGAACTTACAAAATATTTTTTTTAAAATTAATTTAAAAAGTTGTTTCTAGCTTTGTATCCAATGAAAAAAGTTAAAACAAAGTTTACAAAAAAACAGCAAATATCAACTTAATATTTGTTTGCCATCTTAATTACTAATTAAGTACTATTCTATTAAAATTACAATTGTATTAATTTTTGTTTTATTTTATTGATTTTTTTTCTGCTGTTTTTAAATTTTTTCAATTATAAATAAATAAATTTTTTCAATTTTTTTTTAATTCAATTTATTGCTATGTCCAATATTTTTGATTTTGACCAACACCAACACCACTTGGTATAGCAGTACCAGATTGAGTATTATATGGACTACCATGAACAACACCAGCTGCTGCTGCTGCAGCCGCAGCAGCCGCTGATTGTGCTTGTATATTTGTACTTGAATGATAATCATTAATATAAGCGGCGGCTGCCATTGCATTTTGATGATTGGTTGCATGTAATGAACCATATGTTTGTGACCAATTTGAATTTTCTAATTTTGATGAATATGTTGCGCCACTGTCAGTCGGTGTTGGTAATGCTGGTGCCATTTTTGAAACACTTTCAGCAGTTAATTTTGTAAAATCGTCCATTGTTAATTTTGAGTAATCTAATTTCCAAAAAATTGTTAAAAGAAAATTTCAATTACAAAAACCACAAAATTAAACAAATTTTATTATAAAAATTCTTTTATAACAAAAAAATATAATCAAAAAATCAAACTCACCTTGATGATAATAATTTTGTCCAGTAAAATGTGAATGCTGATGAAAACCAGTAGCTGTAAAACCGTGCTGTGGCGGTGTAACTAAATCACTATAACCATGATGCATTTGATGATGCGGATGATTATCACTACTTGGTGTTGTTGCTGAGTATTGTGTCATTGATGTTATTGGTAGACCACCAATTGCTGTTAATGGTGGTCCCATTGTACCAACCATTGAACCGGCACCATTACCACCACCACCACCTCCACCGCTAATAATACCACCATTTGAACCCGAATGTTTACGTAAACGTGCTCTCCTATTACTAAACCATACTTGTATTCTGGCTTCCGTTAAACCGGTTGTTTGTGCCAGTTCTTCTCTTGTATATACATCCGGATATTGTGTACGAGCAAATGCTCTTTCTAAGGCTTCCAGCTGTTCAGCGGTAAATGTTGTTCTTGAACGTCGCTGTTTCCGTTTTAACGGAATACCTGGTTCAGATTCAGTATCACTTGAATCAGAGCCGCGACCTAATTAATGAATACAAAAAAAAAATATAAACAATTTTTTTTAACTTAGTTTATAAAAAAAAAAAAAACAAAAAAAATATAAGATGTAGTATAAATAAAATTCTGCTTATGTGTGTGTGTGCTTGTTTGAAATGAAAAGGAAATTGATCAGACATTGATCTTTTAAAATGAACTGACTGATAAAAAATGAAATATCGATTCTAAGTGAATGTTTTTCGATATTTATTGTTGTTGTTGTTTTTTGGTCAAAAAAAAAAATATCGAAATGGCTCATAAAATATTATTTTTAGTTGTATACGGAAGTTTTAAATTGTTTAATGACCATACAAATGGGGTTTGTGTTTTATTTCATCGGTGTTTTGTTTTTTTTTTTTTTTTCAAATTTTTTTAATAATTTTTTAAGATCGTTTTTATGGGATTTTGAACAGATTTTCACTACAGGGATCATTTTTGAACTAAATTTTTTTTTTTTAAAAAAAACTTAAATTATGAATTTGTATAATAATTAATTTTATGTATATAATATGTATATATATATAATATTAGTATATTCATTAAATGCTTTAGAATTACATTTTGGGAGATTGTTTTAAAAATTTTTCAATTTTATGAGAGAAAAGTTTTTTTTAATGAAGTTAAAATCTATTAAAAATTAAAAAAAAGATTCCTTCATGATTCTCGAAGATGACGATCATGGGAAATTGAAAATAATTTTTCTTATTTTGAATTTTTTGTTTTTTTTTTTAAGTTATATTTAATGGGTTTTCCAATTCTTATTTTTCAATATATATGTATATGTAAACATAAGGAGCAATCAGATGAAGAGCGCATAATATTGATTTGTTATGGACGTTTATTTAGGAAAAAAAAAAATAAAAAAAACAAAAATAAAATAATAAAAATTAGCATAAATTTTAATAATAAAGACGCCTGATGATTGCAAAATGAATGAGTTCTTAAACTATATAATATTTTTTTCTATAATTAAAATAAAATAAAATAAAATTTTGTTTTTTTTCTGTATTTTATAAATAGAATTTAATTATAAAATTATATTTTTAATATAATGTATTTTAAAAATAATTACTATTACAATATACAGTAAAACTTTAGATTTAATGGATTCTATATATGAATATTATTGAACAATTTTTGGATTTAAATGATTTTGATAAGTAATATTTGAGAAGTTTTAGAGAAGATAAAGTCATATTGGAAATGGCTTATATTTATTTATTTATTTGTAGCACCAGACAATTGCCTTTGCCTATTAGACATTTGCATAAAAATCAGACATAAAATAGGTAGGAAACTAACATTCTACCACTGAACCACCGATGATATTTTATTTAATTTATTTTAAAACGATCATCAATAGAAAGATTGAGAATCGAGTAGATTAAACTGAAATAGACTTAGATAAAACCATCTAATACTATGAAAATTAAATAAAATATAAAGTTTCAAGACAAATTGAGTATAAAATTGAGATAATGCAATAAGTTGACTTAGATACAATCATGCGCCGGAGTAAAAGTGTCCTATATATTACTCTGCGCATGTTAAACTGTATGATACATATTGCGCCAATTGTGAAAAGTGTAAATGGTGCAGCACAGTTAAGAATCAAATTGAACAAAAGAATTATAGTTTTAATATAAAAGTTTACAAATAAACTATATTGTGGGTTTAATTTAAGTATTCAAGAATTTCTGATGTATTCTAATAAGATTAATGAATGTTTATTAGATATACTTTCGTTTCAAATTTCTGAGGCAATAGTTGTAAGTTGCACTTATCACTAATTATTAATTATTTTTTTAAAAAGTAGAAGTTCGGCTAAGATTCTAAAAGTTTAAGATAGGTATTTTAGGGTATGTTCAGCTTCTCTATTACAATCTTTAATAAAATGCATATATAAATGTACTGAAGAAGTTTAACTTAGTATATTTCAAAAGATTTATTTATTTATTTGTAGTACCAGACGTAACCATAGTAAATATTGCTTGATAATATTAATCGTTTGTTTATTTAACATTTGGACTTTTTATTAAATTATTTTAATATACACTATATTTTTTTATTAGATATGATCCGACCAGGATTTGAACCCGAGCCTTTCAGCCGCCACTTTACCACTGAGCTATCAGTCATATATTTCAAAATATATGTTCTCATTTAATTTGAATTGTAATAAGAGCCATTCGTCTTCTATTTACTTAATGAGAATATCTTCTATTCATTTTAGATTTTAAATCGACATTGCCATAATTTTAATTTTATATTTAAACTGTATTATCTACAAATTATATCTGTTCTACAATATTAACCTACGTTAAGTCATTTAAATCGAAGCTTTAATGCTTCAAAAATTCTAAAAAAAAAGAAATTGAAATAAACAATGAACGTATTTATAGATATTTTTAATAATTATGTTTTATTTGTTGTATGTTTTAGTTGTGCAAATTACGTACATTATGTGTATGATTGTAGGAGGAAAAGGCTTATAGGGCGTCTAATATATGTTATTACTTTTTGTTTTAATAATAAAAATTATAAAATTTTTAAAAATTTTAAATTCCAAAAAAAAAACGACTAACAAATAAAAGAAAAAAAAATTAAATTAGAAAATAAAATAAAAATTTTATATTTTTAAAATAGAGAATTTATTTTTAATGAATTATTTTTGTATATGATCTTTTGTATTCATATTTTCAAATTATTACGAATTCGATAATTTTAAATGGAATAGAAAAGTTTAATTGAATAGGTATGTTATTTCAAAATATTTTGAAGCCAATTCAATTTTATGAATAAAATTATTTAATATTAATTTTTGAAAACAACTTACTAATGAATTAAATAATTATATTGAATTTAAAATATTTGATAACAATAATTACTGTGTCCGTATGGAGATTTTATACGTAAAAATTAAATTAATTAAAAATAAAATTAATATAATTAAGAATATTGAATTTTAATTTATATATTTAAATTATATAGATGGAAATATTCATTTAATTAAGTTTACTGTGGGTATGAGAATTTACTAAAAGTTGTATTGCAGTGAACTTCTATAGTAGCAACACTAGAACCAATTCTAAATAAATGTGTCAATTTAAATAATTAGATTTTTAAATATATTTCTTCCTAAGTCTTTTAATATATTGTGTTTGTAATCTGCATTTTATAATAACTAGAAGTAAAAATTCACTTCCCTAAACAATTTAGTACTAAATTAAAAGGCAAAAACCAAAAATTATAAGCTATAAAATCTCAAAAAACAATTCTAAAATCAAAAATTTATTTAGAAAACCTTTATGGTATATAAGAATTTATTTTAAAAATTAATTTAAATTAAATATTTAATTTGATATTAAGCAAAATTCACATTCAAATCAACTGAAAACTTACTATAAGTAAAAAAATTAAAAGACAAAGTCACAATCACAAAATATGTGAAATGACATTTGACAATAAATTCATTAATTCAAAATATTCACAATATGAAAAATTATGCCTATAAAATTGATTGAATATATTCTTAATGCGTGTTTTTTTTAATTCAAAAAATTGTCATAATTTTAGGATGTGCGGTACTATATTTGGCTTTTGTCAACAAATTGTCATAAATTTAGTACAGTTGTGCAAAAGTTAGGACACTGTTTAGGATTTGACAGCAAAGTCCTGTGTATGTGTATTTAAAATTAACCGCAAGTGTTAGACAAAGTTTTACATGAAACCGTATAGAATGTGGATAATAACGGATATTTAATTATTTAACAGATTTAACTTATTTGATTACTTTCATGAATCATCCCCATGAATCATAGCGCACATAAATGCAAATATTAAACTTTCAGACAGACTTTTTATGTGTCAAATAAAAAAGAATCAAACACAAAGTAAAATATAATATGGAATATATTTTCTCAATATTTTGAAAGTACAATTCACAGGACTACGCCACTTAAAAGTGGGCACCCATTTATAATCAGATGCTAAATTTTCAAAACCGAAATGATTTTGAACCGTCAAGTTCTGAATTTCATGAGCATTGTCAGTGATGTCATACCGGATGTGAAAATAACTAATAACTCGAGATTTATCAAATGTCTGACTTGTAATGCAAAATACGTTGCACTTGGATATTTATAGGGCCAAGACCTTTTATTAAAAATTGCATCTTACCAAATTCATAAAATCCGGTTTATTGATATTGATATCAGTTATTTTCCGAAGGTATGATTACATAATTTTACAAAAATGTATCACTTTTAAATTTTTAACACCCTGTTCAGTATTTACTAACACATAATTTACACTAAAATTAAAATTATTTATTTCGATTTTAAATAAAATTTAAGGGAAAAATTACAAAAACAATTTGAAAATAAAAATAAAATAAAATAAAAAACCAATGAAATAGAATGACAGAGACAAAAAAAAAAACAATAATAATAAAACGAAAAAGAATCTTAAGAATACAATAACAAAAAAAAAAAAGAAGAAGAAAATATTAAAAGTGAATTGATTCTCGTAAAAAAGTGATTGATTTTTATGAGGTGATTTCCATTGATCTTTTATCGGTACTTGTAACTTCTTTTTTTGCGGTTTCACTTGAATCCAATGAATGCCTAATCACTGGGCATACAATACTCAGGTGATTTATTGTGAATTGATTTTGGAATTTTGTTCATCTTACGGATGAATTATGTTCGTTTATTTTTTTTTTTTTTCAACTTTAGAAGTCAATTTAAAATAAAAATATTTTTTTTTAAATGTTTTTTCTTTAAAAAAATGAAATAAAAATTAAAATAAAAAAATTAAGAAAAGGTATGGGAAATATTTTTTGAAATATTAAGTAAGTGTTACAACTTGTTTTTGATTTTAAGTCTTTTATTATTAACTGAATATCTCTTCTACCTTTGGGAATTTCGTCATAAATATTTAATTACAAGATTCAAAAGGGAAATACTGAAACAGGGATTAGGGATACATGTATATATATATACTTATGTAGGATATAGAGTCTGATTTAAAATTAAGTAATTATAAGTAATAATAAATAATTAATTTTTTGAAATTTATTACTTTTTGAAGGATGGGAATGAGTGATCAGGTTAAAATAAAAATGCCAAACTGTCTGGAAAAGCAAAAGTAAGTTTATTCGTTCCTTTAATATTAAATTAACAATGTTATATAGCTTATATTAAACTGAACTTAAGTATGTTTATCTGAATTCCAAATTAAAAGACAATAATGATTTATCTACACAGCTAGAGACAGCCAGACTTGTAACCCATCTATATCTATTGAATCAAATTATAAAACTCCAACTTAAAGCTCACTTTTCTAGCAAAAGGCTGGGCTTAGCTTTTAATTTCGATTAGAAACTTTGACAAATCATTCCAAATTTGTATCCTTGTAACTAAACTGTACATTTATTTCACAGGCACTTGCTAAAATTGGATTTAAAAAGGTAGCGGGTTTTGTGTGTTTGATGTGAGCATTGAACAATTCCAATGGGTGGCTTTTAAAGCTTTCCATTTCTTTCGTAAGTAAAAAGCTTAAAATAAAAGGAAATTAAACGGCTGGGTGCACAGTGGTTAGAGTGGCGGCCAAGGTCCGAGTTCGAATCCCGATGAAAGTGGAAAACCTTTCTGGTTTTCAATTCGATTCAGCTTCATTTCGCCATTGGGCTCAAATTAATGGCTCAATCAATAATTAATAATTACATATCAAACACATTAATATAACAAAATAAATAAATAATTTAATTGAATAATAAAATCAATAGATATGGAGTAATAAGACCTAGTACTATTTCTTGTTTAAATTCTAGGTGGAATTCATTAAGATAAATTCTAATACATGAATATAATATGACACCTTATTCCGATATGTACCTATGGGACAGACAGGTTTATAAGCCTAACAGTTAAACAGTTATAAAATAAAAAAAAAAAAAATTAAAAACCACAACATTGCCTTTAATAATCTATTATAAATAAGGAATAACCTCGAGAAACATCGCTCTGATCAGCCCAAAGGAAATTATTCATATTTAAGACTTGGACTCAAATTAAACAGCAGATGTAAAAAAGAATTGCAAGAAGGACCATTGTAAAAGCTTCTACTCTCAAAGGATTTAGTAAAGCTGGACAGTTTGTGAAAAACTGAAGAAATATAACAATAGATAATTTAATGAAACTTGCTAATGAATTGAGAGTAAAGTGTTTTATAAAATTAAAATATATTTCAGTGAAATATTTGCAATCATATCAAAGTCTAAAATATTATAAATTTACTCGGAAATCAGGTTCATTATATTCAATTATTTCTGAAATATGTTCTTTTTTAAAAATTGAAAAAATCTTAAAAATTTCAAATAAAAACTTTATGTAACAAAGAAAAACTTATTAAAAAATAGAACATGTGGTTGTTTGCAAGTAAATTTTAACAAATATGTATAGTTAATTTAATTAAATTAAATAAAAAAGAGAGGGGGATTAAAATTGTTTAATTAAAAAATAGCAGTAAATATTTTATTATAGAATTAAAAAAAATACTTAGAAAATTGTAGACAACTTTTAAATTAATACAATATAATTAAAAATGATTTATTAATTTAATTTACTATAATTACAAAATTTGTTAGTTGGAATTTGATTTAAAAAAAAAATTTGATATAAAATTTGATCTAAATAATCTTTTATAGACTAGTTTGAGGCTTAAAATTAATTAATGATTAAATTAAAAATAATTAAAATAAACGATTAGGTTTTTATAATAAAATAATTAAAATAACTTTTAACAATAGATTATAAATTAAATAGTTTATAAGATAGTTTTATTATATCAGATATAATAACACCAATTTTATAGCAAAACTGCTACTGAATTATTTAAATTAGTTTTACTTCAAATTTCTCAAGTTATTTTAAGTATTCCAGAAACAAAAGAATTTAAATTAATGACTGAATTAATATTATATATTTAAATTAAATTAAAATATTTTAAATTTCATCTAAATTACAATTTTTATATTTAATTGATTCAAGAATTGAAGCCTTATTTAAGATGCAATGGAATTCTTGAATTTTTTACCTTTATGTTATTTTAGGAATTTCCCTAAAAAAACACTTTGAAAATTCTAATAGTCTATCTTAAATTGAATAATGGTTTTGGGTTAACCGTGGACCCAAGCTATGAACCCAAGACTAGTAAATAATGATAATTTTAATAATTAAATAAATATTTAGTACGAGGTTCAAATTGTGTGATAATAGTGTGTCCTAGGGAGAGCTGATTTTAGAATTAAGTTACTTAGTTAGATCTTCAATTAGTAAAACGTGGATTAATGGGAGATTAAAAAAATTAATATAATTCTTTAAACGCTTATTTTAAACTTTTAGAAGTCAGTGTTGTAATATCATTTAGGACAATCTAATTTCTCAAAACAGGCACAGATCGCCCAAAAAACTTATCAAAGATTAAAATCTAATGATAAGCTTTAAGCAGAAGGACGAATTAATATTTATTTAATTCGGAAATTCGGTTCTTCTTTTCATAACAAACTTTTTGTGATTATTTGCTTATCATTTTACCTGTTAACAGTTCAATATTGTAAGAAGTAAAGCCCTGAGTCTTGAAATAGATAAATTTAATATTTATATAGTTTTAATTTAAAAAAAATTTCTAATCAAAGTCCAAGGTAAATTTCAAAAAATTTATTGAAAAAAAATTCTAGAAACTTTACAATTTTAGAAATATAATAATTAATTATTTAATTATAAATTAATATTAATAATATTAGTAATTAATACTATTATTTAATTAATAGTTATTGTTATATTATTTTTAAACAGAAAATATTAAATAAAAATTATTAATTAAATATCAAAAAATAATAGCTAATAAATAATAATGTTTTATAATTGAATAATTTAAATTTTAACGATTATAAAAAATATTAAAGTTTAAAATAAAAAAAAAATAAAAATGGCGGATAGTTTTACAATAATAAGTTTTATAATTATAAATTTTTATTTTTTTTTTGTTTAAGGAAATAAAATTAAACAATAAATCATTAAAAGAATATATTTAATATATAAAATATCTAAAGTATCATTTTAAATTGTTTTTTAAATAAGTTTTGTTTTTTTCTTAGTATTTATTGTGTTTATTAAATAATTTCCATGAAATCAAGTCAAAAGTTTGAAAAGTAACATCTTCCCTTCGAATATTATTATTTTTTAATAAAAACAATAGATAGAAAAAAAAAAAAACAACTTTGATTCCAGATTTGACCTTTAAAAGTTATTAAAAAAAATTAAAAAAAGAAGACCTCAAATTCCTTTAAAAAAGTAATAAAAAATTATTAAAACACAATATAAAAATATATATATATATATATATATATATATATATTCAATAAATAATAGAGAAAATTGAACAAAAAAAATTTAATATTCGCAGATATATGGGGCAATCCAATGTCAAATGAATTTAGTGCTCTCTAATTTTGATTAATAATTTCGATTTTATATTATTGAAATTTTATGTATAGGTTATTTGAATGTAGTTTAAATAATTACCAGCAGTGCTAGTTATAAAGCTAACCAAATAACATAGGTATATAATACACTACCGCCATTATAAAACTAAAATCGGAAATTTGTTATACGAAAATAATTTCTAAAGTTTTACACTTTTTATGGATCGAAAAATTATGAGGGCTATAAAAAATTTGAATGAAGGAATGTAGCTTTTAGGCGCTCTGAAGATCGTTTTCTACAAGAAGGCTTTTTTATTATAAACTACAAATAGAATAAGTTTAGGGCGAGTTTTAAGACTGGTATTTTGAATAAATAAATCGATAGGATATATGAAAATAGAACAAGGAGTGCAACAGATGTTCAGCCCTCATAGTTGATATATGAGATGGCACAAACCCGAACATGGCTTATGAAATTTTTTTTGTCATATTATATTCCATCTTATGTGTGCTCTATAAAATTGATAATGCCGTTTATATTCATATACATATAGAATACTTACTAAATATCTTCTAAATATCTCACACAATTTATGCCATCTCCCAAAATACATGAATTCTAAATCCCTAAAATAAATGTTTACAAAATCTACCTACATTATTGTCCTAGAAAGCATTGAAGATTTGTGTTATAGGTCCTACCTTAATGTTTGATTTATAAAAGTTGTAGTAATAACGGTTTAAAGTTTCACTATACCGAAAGGAACTTCATATAGTTTTAATCGGTAGCTTTTGAATCTCACCTCTCCCGTATATTAAAAGAAAAAACTATTTAATAATAACTTCTATCAAACCTAAAGAGTTTTTCATATTTTTAATTTAGAATTGCTTATTAATCTGAGGAGTCAAATTAGTATTTCAATTTGATGCTGCAAATATGTCATACGAGATACTTGTGAAGACACAAGCAAAAGACAAGATTTTTGCCAAAATTAATTTTAAATACAAGATTGCCCTTAAAATCGTTTTATTATGTCCACCATTTTTGTTTTTTTTCAAAAGTTATAAAAATAGGTGTTTTTTTTTTATCAATATTTTTGATTTTTTATTATCCAAAGTACTAAAAAAATTACAAAGGGAAGTCCAAGTCATAACTTTAAGACAGCTTATTAAGTATTAGAAAATGAAAAATAAAAACAAAACAAACAAAAACAAAAAAAGACTTTTAAAAAATTATTACAAGGTAGGGCTTATTGAATTTTTTAACTCATCTTAACATTAAACTGGCAATGATATGCCATCTTTCGATAATTATTTTTTTTTTCTGAACTTTTGATGGCAAAAAAAAAAAAAAAAAAAAATGACCATAATATAAAAAAAATATGTCTTTTTTTGTTTTTTGTTTATGATGGGAGTCTAACGGATTGAATCCTCCACATTAATATCCCTCTTTTTATATAATATAAGTACTATTAATATATAATTATTTTATACTTTACTCGCGCAATTGAAATCATCATTTTTAATCAAAAACTTTGTTGATGTCGTGAATTACAACCCAAAGAATGATGAAATGATATTGGAAAGTCATCAGATAAAAAAAAATATAAAAATTTCAATTGTGACCACCTATAAAGTCATTTTAGAATGACTTGTAAAAATATAATAATATCACAACTTGCCACATTAAATTGTGATCATCTTTGAAAAATATTCAAAAAAATAAAAATTATTTTGAATCTTCATTGTAGATGTGATTGTTTTTTTTATTTTTTTTTATTTTAGAAAGTTCTTTGCACGTTTAAACTTTTGTGAATGAATATAAAAATTACTATAAAATTGATAATAATGATGATCTATGATAATATTTGATGATTAGGTGTTATTGTACTTAAATATACATTAATATAATGGTATAATAATGCAGAGATTTTATTATTAACTGAAATTTTATAAAAATTCTTAAAAAATTAAATTATTCTAAGATACTTTAGAAGTGTAGGCTTCGATGACAGATAAAGTACTTTAATCATCACTCATGTACACATTAAGGCTATTATTCAACGATTAACCTTTGAAGTTTCATGCCTACCATTAGTAACATGAATTAATATATTAAAAGATATGTAATCTGAGTCAATTTTTATGGGTACGGAACTGTCAAGTACTAAATTAAAATTAATATTATATTGCCCTGTATTACATAGTGCTAGTGGGGCCAGGAAATTCTTTAAATGTCATAACGACAACAAAGTAATTGGTTTCCCAAATTATATATTGAGAAAAACTTATCAAACTGAACCTTTCACAATTTACTAAATGTCAAAGATTCACATACGTTGCTGTGCAATTCAGTGTCGATGTTTTAAGTGCGGAATAAAGACATACACCAGGACAATGCATCATCAATAGATCAATGGACATCCAGGATAATACAAGATCTGAAAGAAAAGCTATTTTGCATACTCTGCAAGTATAGAGAATCATGGTTATCTAGTGAACTGGTAACTGTGGAACATGGTTTTGGTAAAGTGTTGAAACCCAAAGGTGAATAATCTCCGGGATAGATCTGATAGTTTTTGTGTTCTAAGAAGTTATTATTAAGTCCGCCCCTATACTCATAGATCTTCTTAAATCTACTTAGAGATTGAAACATTTGACTGAGGACAATTATTACTTACTTGGAAAATATTTACTTGGAATACTTACTGTTGCATCCTTGGAAATCCTCTTCAAAGGATGCAACAGTTATTTGCTATGCACTCTATATATAAAAATATATAGTTTGTAAATTTAAATTTCTTTACTTAACATTTTGTAACTTTATTACTCAACTGTTTCAGTAGTTTAAAATTTATTAAAGAACCTGAAGAATGTCATCAACTCAACAAACACTGTTAAAAGAATTACAAATAGCGTAGTAGACTAAAATTAGATATATGTTGAATACAATGTTTAATTTCATGTTCTTTAGATCATATCCTTTTATGCATCCTTTTCAATTATTTTATACAATTTTACAACATCAAAAATCATAAAATCCTATCAGGGATTAATGTACATGTATATAAAAAGAATAAATGATTTTAAAATGACTTTAATATCATTTTTAAAGTCATCATATCATCAGACTCATAAAATTATCATAAAAAACAAAAATAGATCTCACAACAATGTTACATATGGTATATGGTATTATAAATGGTATACGAGTATTAAAAAAAAGTAAAAAATAAAGGTGATATATTATGTTGGCGGTAATCTTACATTATCAAATCTTAATATGTACCCATACTATTAAAATCGTTTATTTTTATGTCCAAATTTTACAACCCCTTATTTATGGTTGAATACTCATCTGGTGGATGAGATTTCAAAGGCAAAATAAACCGACGACCCAATACAAATAAAAAAAAAAATATAATTGGTGTCGGTGGATAAAAAAATGAAAAAACAAACAAAAAATTGAAAATGATGGTGTCTGTATTGTGGTGGCTTATATATACTCGTATATAATGTATAAAACTGTAAGGATATGCTTTGTCATTCAGGATAATGATTTTTTTATTCGTTTGATTTTTTTTTTTGAAACCTTGAATGGTTGAATGAAAATTTAGTTTTTCCTTTCAATAAAATGTGTAATTTTGAGTTGAATAGGTAGGCTGTCCTTTGTCCTTAATTTTGTGTAGGGAACTAGTTGTTATTGAACAAGTGGTATTTTTAGTGACTTTTGAGTTTAAATACCAATGAGTACTAAAAAAACTGATACACACGTGGAACGGGCAAAAAATAACAATTTCGAAGAAATTTGAGGAACTCTAGAAGTTTTAAATTACTTCTGCGAAATGTTTAAAAAATAATTAAATTACTTTTGTGATGAGATGAAATGGAACTTGCAAGGGTTCCCTTTTAAAGATTAAAACTAGGTCTTTCGGACTTAATTAATGTTTAGGTACTATCATGGTAATCGATATTGGAATTTTACAAGGTTTTACATTGGATTTATTTAATCAATCTCTGATGTTGATCACACAAGGTAAGTGTTGTGACAGGAGGAGAGATACCGAACGTAATATTGCTATTGCTTTCCTTAAAAACTTCGCATACAATAAGTTCGTTAGAAAGAACTGGGCTTTAATGCTGGTCTATAATAAATGAGATTCAGATTGGAAAGGTTCTACTTGCAATCTACTATGTACTTAAGTTGCATTATTAATATAGTTCCACACGAGCTTCTTAAATGACTACTGCTATCCTAGTCATGATATTTAATATATGCTAATAGTTTTTTTTGTATACGAGCTCAGTCTGCGTTTGTTTTATTTTTCCTTTGCCTCCTGTTTCATTTAATTTTTTCATTCCTTGTGATATATCCTTTATTGGAATGCCAGTAAATGATGCACAAAATCGATTTTTAGTTTCTATTTGTATTAATTTTCAAGAGGAAGATATCGATTGACACATTTCTGAATGTGTGTACATGGTGGTGGCGGTAAAACATAAAATATAATAATTTTGAATGTTTTAATCAGATTTGATATGCTTTCATTTGAAAATTGTAATCAGAGCGATGATAAAAGATTCCCGAATTTTAATTTTTTTTTATTTCTGATGCAAGAATTGTGTCAATGTGTGGTTTTTTTAATGTGTTTCAGACACCAAATCATATTTTGTGGGTTTTATGGAAATTTATTGGTATATAAAAGAAAACTATTTGGGTTTTGATTAATGGTTGAATGCTTACAACCCAAAAAAAATGGGAAAGGATATGTTGTAACACGGATGGAATGATTATACACCACACAAGAAAAGAAATATGAAAGTCATCAATGTTTGATATTTTAAGAAAAATTTTATTTGTTTGTACAATGAAAGAAGGAGAAAAACGAAACAAATATTTCTTATGCACTTTTAAAATAATTGAAAAATATTTTAAATGAAAATATTTTGATTGAAAATTGAAAGTATTTCTTTGTTATTTTTTTTGGTATTTAATCAATCCACCTGTTGTGATGCAATTGAAATATTTAAATGAAAGAAATAGAGTTGAAGGAAGGATAATAAATTTAAATTTAATTCTTTTCTTATTTCAATATTTTGATGGTAATGCAGGAATTTATTGATCAAGTGATTTATAAAAGAATAAAAAATATATTAAAAAACAAAGAAGGTTACTTTTATTTGTTGAGTCATTTTGTTTGATATTATTTTCAATTGAGAAATGGATACTATAAATGAGTTTGACATTTGAATTCATTTTATATTTAAATATTTATGTGACGTGTACGATATATAGTGATTGATGACGTATGTTTTATTGAAATGATAATTTTATTTTTCTTTTAAATGAAAAAAATTAAAATTCAATATAAAAGTTAAATATTTTAATTTTAATTACCAACAGAATGAAAATAAGATATTGTTATAATAAATTAGTATTGCATAATTTTAGGACAATGTGATAAATTTTTAAACTTAATAAAAATTCATATAGATACTTTAATTGTATAATTTTAAATACAGTCAGTTTCATATTTATTTAGACAATTAATATTAGAAAGATAAATTTGATTTTAAATTACATTAACTATTGCAAATTTCCAAATATAAAGTTTAAACTTATTTCACAAATTCTTTATTTAATTCTTAACAATATAAAACAAAAAATAACCAAATAACTTTAAAACAGCAAAAACAACAAACAAAACAAAAATTTGACAAGTGGATTTTGTTTTATAATTATTTCGGCAAGTTCCAAATCCAAAATTAATCCAAATTCAATTCTCCATGTTAATCAATGTCTTTGTAGAGGCTATTGGGTTTTTAAATTAAATTTTTAACCCTAGCAGCGTTGCCAAATGCTCGATAACTTTTGATTACAAAAATAGTTAAATGTAGATTAAAGAGCCAGAAAAAAGTTCAGCAATTTAATTTTTTACAATGTTAAATGAAATTCTACAAAATTTCAATTTCTCTTTATAATGTTCTATTATATTTGGGTTCCAAGTTTTATAAATTTTTATTATTAAAAAAATATAGTCATTCTAAAAGTTAAATTTAAAATAATGCAAATTATTATTAATTATTTAGATTAACATAATATAACGTAAGTATATTTATAATACATTATTGATGTCAACGAAAATGTATAAAATAATATGAGCTTAAATAATAACATATGCATATATTCATATATTATATATTTCATGTCTACCACTAAAATAGGTAAAATATTTAATTATATTGTAAATATTTGTTTTTAATTTTAATATATTAGTTAAAAATTAATTATGTATGAATATCTTGTATTATCAGTGTGATTGTAGTATATTAATATACTATGCTTATTTTATTCAATAAAATTTGCAATAAAAGTTCGTTAATGAAATTTAACCAAAAAAAGCATTACTTTTTAATATTTAAAAAAAAAACTAATTTTATTAAAAATCATTTTTGTAAGTATTGGAATGACAATTTAATCATAACTAGTGTCGCGATTTTGACACCTACTTTTTTTATTTATACAAATAATAAAAAAAAAATTGAGCCGCAACCGTTAATTTTGTGACCGAATAAGCCGAAATATGACATTTGACAGTGTTATCGTTTTATAAAAAAAATTATTTTCAAAAATTTAAATTCTTAAATGACAATTGAAATATTTTACTGATAATATAGCAAGGGTTATGTAAAAGCTTTTTAATAATCAATTTAATATTTGAAAATTCAGGGATGGAATAAATAAATGAAAACAATGATTTGTGTTGTGACAGTTGGTCCCAATTTAAATATTCTACTTAAGTAATAAGTTTTGATTTAATTTTTTTTAAGACTCCAAGAATACTCTATGCTAGATTTTTATATTTATTTATTTATATATTCATTTTTAGTTCCAGACAATAGTAAATATTGCCTGAAAATGCTTTGCCGATTTGACATTTGGACTTATTATTAAATTAGGGTTTGAACCCGAGACTTTTCAATTGAATTTTTATATTATATACCTACTGAATATATAAAAACACGACCAATATAAAATTATACTTTGACACCATTTGCTTTTTAATTATTCTGAAAATAATTAAATGAAGAATTACTATCAGCTCTTAGATGCGGTTATAAACAATTTTACAGTTTTTTTTTTTATTAGTACTATTCCGTAATTAACGTGATAATTTTCCAATAAAATTGTCTGTATAAGGTATGGGATCCGTCTATCCCTATCTTCCTATCTTTACAAAAAAATGTTGATTTACGACCAGATCTGTCTACCGATAGTATCTAGGGGACGGCACCGAAACCATTTCCGATTAAATAACTGCATGTTCCAATAAAAGTACCGTATTTTGTCAATAGATTTTTTAAATCTAAATTATAGAAATAAAATGGAATAAAAAGACTGAAATAACTTTCCATTAGAAAAAAAGTATTTTTTATGCACTTGAATTTTTAAAAAATAATTTTTTTATGAAATTATTTGCTATAACGGTTTGTTATTATAACATTTTACACTTTTTTTCATTTATTTGTATAGGAAAAAAAACAGTAATAAAAGGAAAAATCTGTTTTTCTATAACGGAAAAATAACTTAATGGCTAAATAAAATTATATAGGTATTATAATATGCTAATTTAAAATCAAGGTTCTGAAACTAATTGCAATTTATTGAAATTTCAAATTTATGTTTGAAGACTTTGTAAAAAAAGATAGACCCTATTAAATAAACTTTTAAAAATCTGTTTTATTTAATTGTTTATGACTTCTCAATATGAACTGATGTAGACAGACTAATTTTTATTTAGGTTCATAAAAAGTTTTGAACAGGATTTTAATAAAAAAAAAAGTTTAAAAAAATGCAGTTAACTAATGTCTAGAAGTATTAATTTAGAATTTAATTTAAAATTAGTTTGAAGAAATCTGGACGCAGTTGAGTTTTGTGGAAGCGGAGGGAGCAGTAAAATTATGCAGGCATCTACAAAATAATTAATTAGACAACTAGATTTATAATTGTTCGGTACTAAAATATGGATCACCCCATAAGAATGTTTGAAGAAAAACAAGATTAAAATGAGTATAGGAAAAACCGTTACTCAATATTTTTTCAATTATTCCATTTCAAAGGGTTTCTGTAGGTTCAAACGCACAGTTGATGCTTGCATCCATTTATAATATTTGTATTATCATAAATTTTGTTAGTTTTATCTTCAATGTTATCTATTTTTAAATATATTCCGTTATCTGTTACCCTTTTTGTTTGAATTAATATGATATTGATTATTGAATGATTTATGCCCGATTGTGAGAACTCTTTACAAAAAAACTTAATATTAAATTCTAATCAATTCACCATTTCTTCTTAATGGAAATGTGGTATCCTTTAGACAATTTTATTGGCCACATGTTTCGAAGCCAAGAAGAAATTTTTTTTTTATTTTACATACTTATTTACAATTATACATTTACATACATACATTTTAAAATCTATTTTATAACGGAATCATAAAAGAGAAAACGAATATTATATGTGCAGAGGATATACCGTTAATCTTTACCACACATGTTGAACGGGATTTTTATACACGAAACATTGGGGGAAACTCAATGAAGTAAAACCAAAAAAAAATGAAAAAACCAAAAAAAAGGATAATTTCCATAACCAATGTTCCAATCTGATGGTTCAATTTAGATTGGTTTTGATTCACTTGAATCCGAATGATATTTGGTAAAATAAAATGTAAAATGGAAAAACTGTTGGGTACAATTTTGTTTGGAAATATAATGAAATTTTGATTGGAAAGGCATGTGAATATTGATGATATTATATAGTTTTTATTTTGTTTAAAGTTATTGCGGCACTTATAAATAATTTTATATAGTACAATCAGTATTGGTATAAGTTAATATGATTCGATTCTAAACAATTTTAAAAATATTTATATATAATGTATTTTTAAAGCTCCTGATGATGTAGGTAAGTATGTAAAATGATAACTACAATTTCATGGAATGAAAGGCAGGTCAAAACTGTATCATCTAAAGTTTGTAAAAAAAGGATAAGTATGAAATAAAAACCAGACTACTGAACCATCTGTGTCCATATTGAATCATAGCCAATAATCTGGGAATTTTTAAATCAAGAAAACGAAATGAAATGCTATGGTGTGAATTATTGTGTTATCTGACACAACATGGAAAATTATTTCGGTATATTGATTTTTTTATTGTGGAAGGAATTTTTTATGGTAATTCTGTTTTAATTTTAATTTCAATTACAATTTTGTTCTAAAAAAATTAGTAACATCCGGTGAGTTTTTTTTTTTTTAAGTTAGTTTTTAGATTATTTATCTTTTTCTTCAATAATTTGAATGCTGTTAAAGTAATTTGTGGATTTCGTTTTAAGAATTCGAATTTAACCACCTGCCATGTTTTCTGTCGTCAAAACCTGAGATGCATAATCTGGTGCGATTATTTTTGTTTAAAATCTTTAAAAACTTGTTCTGTGGAATTGCAAGTTTCGTCTGAAGGGGGTTGCTATTTCCTGCGCCGTTGATAACTTAAGGATATATTAACTTTGGTACGGTGTTTGTAACACTAAAAGGAAGTAAACTAGATATGGAAATGTAAATATCGAAATAATATCAATCGAAAACCATGGGTTTGGATTCTGGAAGCTTCCGATAAAACAATTGTAGACGAGCACATCTCTGAAACTAATAAGATAGAACTTTCCGGTTTGGTACAAAGGTGTTTTATTCTGTTCCCATATTGTGTTTCTGATAATTGAAAAAAAGAAAAAATGGTGGTTCAGATAGTTGTTATACGCCTATTTCGAAATTAATATTTGTAGAAACTTGATATTTGGTAGAATATTTGATATTTGTTTCCTGAGTATATTTCTGAAACTTGAGTGGTGGTTCGATTAGATGCCATATGCCTCTAAAGATGCCATATGCCACCCGCTTCTGGAAAATTATGAGATAGTTGTAAGTGGTATTTGTTATCAGTTCTTACAACAAAGATAGGGGAACACCTAGCAGAATTAGAAGTTCCAAATACTAGAAATGTGTACTTGCAACCCTTCTGTTTGTGTTTTAGAATTGTTTGGGATGCAAAATTGGTAATTTTATTTCACCTAAGCAAATGTTATAAAAACCTAACTTTTGAGATTAAAATTTTAGATATTTTCGATTATTAAAATAAAATAGGTCAACACTTAATAGCTTAGCGTTAGAGTAATAACGTTTGACTGAAGATTTTGATAATAAACACAATAGTTTGATCTAATATTAATTCTTATTTAATAATTATCTAAATTATCAAAATATTAAATGATGCATTTGGTACATCAATAAATTAATTAAAACTTTAAATTTTGCAATTTAATATTTTTAACTTGTCACTTTTTAATCGGAAACCATTTTTTTTTTTTGTTCAAAATTCAATTGGAATTCAATTAAAGAATTTGACTTTGTTATTATCAATAAAATTTAGAAAGTTACTTTCACATTCTGTCACTGAAATATTTGTGACCTTTATATGGAACATAATTTAAAAGCCCTTTTAAAATTGAATTGTGGGTGATAAAAAAATAAATTGAAAAATTTCAGGAATTTTATAACCAGTGTTTTTTTTTTTATTAGATTCTTAAAAATTTTTTTTGGAAAATATAAACACATACAACTAGTAAAAATTTATGTGTTACATAGTTACATGCTTTAGCGGTTAAATTATTTGTTCCATGTATGAATTTTAAATGTGTGTGCAAATATCATAGGTTATATCGTTAACCTGAATGGTTGAAAGGTTTTTTGTTTTTTTTTTATAAATAATGTGGTTGAATATTTAATAACAAAATTGAATATTATAATTTACTAATGAAAAATTTAGTAATTTTTAAAATTTTTAATTGCTTTGTTGCTTGATTGAATATAAAATTAATTTGTTCAGAAATAACGGCATTTGTGCATCGTGTTTGACAGGAAAATAGTTTTCAATACATATTGTAGGATGCCAGATTGAAATTTAATTTAGAGTATGACCATTATCAAATTTAAAGTCGGACAGATCTCTAGACCTACAGCCCATATAGTCCAGAACGACATTATTTTTTATAACTAAAGTACGGTTAGGAAAACTTTCAATTAAAGACGTAAAAAATAGAAATTTTATAAATTTATATAACAAGAATGTATAGTGTTGCCATATGTTACTTCAATTTAATTTAATTTGATCGAAAGCCACCCATTGAAACTGGGCGGTGTTTCTGTGGGTAATGTGCGACTTTAAAAACTAAAACCGCACCCTTTTTGAACCAAGCTTTAGGAAGGAACCTGATATAAAAATATATAGTTTGGTTACAGGGATAGAGATGTCTATAAAACAAGGCCAGTTGTTGAGTGAAGTTATCTATTAGGTAATACTGGGATCATTTATGAGACTAATAACTCTATTTTGCACTTTATCGAGATATTCCAGCGCTTGCTGGGGACACCAGTACCCAAATGTGGAGGATGATAAGTAAATTTTTCAGTGATACAAATACTTAGCAGAATCCTTAGCTACTCCAAAAATATTATTTTATCAAGTCAATTTTTGGTTTAGTTTAATCCCCAAAATATTCAAATCTATCGTATGATGCAAAGCTTCTCTTTAAAATGAAAGTTTCGGAACAGTAGTTCCTACTTTTTACGAGATTAGACAGCATTATGTATTTTTGTTGTTGAAGTCAATTCTGTCAAGAACTTTCATTTCTTTTATATAAAATTAATCAATTTACACTCGAGTTGGACTTTCTTTTATTAATATACTATCACATTTTTTTTAAAATTCGACTTCGACTTGTTTGATATGTTGCTATATTACATTAATAATATTTGTTTTGAAATAAGACTACTATTATTTTTTAAAGTATAATGTAAAATCATAACATTGTTGTCAAACAGTGCTTTTGTTGTTTAGATTTTTAAAAAAAATCGACCTTTTTGTTTTTATTTTCTCAGGTTCGGTTCAACGATAGAATTGAATATTTGAACTTTGCAATTTTGTATATAAGTACATTGAAGTATTAATTAAATAATACTAATTGTACTAATTGTAAGTGCTTTAAGTGTAAAATTATTGTAACTTGGTAAAGACTTGAACCGTCCGCTATAGGCTTTAAAAATCGGAGAATTATATTTTTTAAAATCTGATCTATTAGTCTAGTAATTAGAAACAAATTCTGGAGGAAATGTTTAATTGAGTTTTTAAACTACACTTTTATATCAAGATAAATTTCAAAAATTTTGTTAGTCCGTTTCGATTTATTAATCGAAATCTGCTATACAAATTTTCTGAGACTAGGAAAATTTTCCTTAAAATTTTAATGGATTAAAAACGTTTTTAATTTGTAGGTTTAAATTAAATATGAAGTAATAGTTAGGATCTATATTTTGATGTTACTTATAAAACCATAGTTTTAAGTGATAATCCAAAGTCCAAATCTTAAATCTTTTAATTCAATTTATTAAAAAATTTCTATATTAATTCAGTAAATTATTGTGCTTAAAAATAATTAAAGAAATTTCAATAAAAACCATCTTTAAATTTTTCTCCTGTACTAAAAAAACATCTAATTTAAATTCAAAAGAAAATTCTTCTGATATTTTTTATTAATTTTTTAATCTGTATCAGAAATTATGACAAAATAAAACTAATTAAGTGAATTTAACACAAAATAAAAATAAAAATCAAAATTAAATTTAAAATTCTTTCGATCCCGATGAATTCGGGGGACTTCAGACAATATTTGAGTTGGGGAATAAAATAGTATTTCATTTGTATGTAAATAAAAGGATTATCATTTTTTAACTATGTATTTAAATCGGTGTTATTTTTTCTGTTTTTTGAGTTTTGCTTTCTTTTTTTTTATATTCTGTATTTTTCAAATTCAATCTGACACCTTTAAGCCGACGCGAACAGAGTATTAAAAAAATTTATATATATATATAAATATGTATTTTAAAAAACAAAACGCGCAGCGGTTGATTAAACACAATCGAATTATTAAAAGGAAATAACGAGCAAAGAGGGTGAATGTAATAAAATTTTATTATAAAACCGATTTACATTAAATTATTTAAAATACAAAAAAAAAAATACGAAGGAAGGGTAAACAATTTTTGAGTTAAATAAAAAAATAATTGGATTGTTATTTTAAAAAATGTGTGATTGATCTTAATTAGTATAGTTATTCCTGCTGTACAATAATTGCTCAAATTACAGCTGATAATAATTATAAAAATTAGTTCCGTTACAATTGGTGTTTGATTTTATTATAAACTTAGTTTCTAATCTAATTTAACTTTTGATTTTTGAATTGGTTTTTCTATAGTCTGCTTCGTATTCTGGAAGTTCAGAGTTTAGAAGTACCTAGTTCTAACTGGCATAAATTAATTGATTGAATGTCAAATACTGAAGATGAGTTCAAGGTCAATACTTTAGATAATTTATTTTCAAAATTTTTCATTACACTTTAATTTTCTTAGTTACCTTTTATTTGGGTCCGAAAGTCTAATTGCACGATAAGAAATTCTAATTTCACAATAATTACGGAATCGAAAGCAATTCAGAAATTGTCAAAGGATAATTCGTTAAAATTTTTCTAAAACTCACTTTACAATTGCTATTTTTCTACCCTCCCACTTACTACAGTCGATCTACCGCTGAATATGAACATTATTCATAAAATTAGAAAGGTTTGATCATTATGACTGTCAAAAAAAAAGTGTTGTTTTTCTCTTTTATTTCATTTTCCTTTATTAGCGCAACCAAATCACATAAAAAAATAATGGTACCAAATAATCTTTCAAAAAAAAAAAAAAAAACAAAAAACAAAACTAAAAAACCAAAAATTCAAAAATACGTCGTTCCGTAATAACAAAAAAGAATCCCAGATTTGAACTAAATTTCTCGAGTTTTACAAACTGAGAACATAAAAGTGAGTTAAAAACAAATTAAAAAAAAACTCTTTTATTTCATCTCTTTTATTCAAATGGTATTAATTTCTTTAAATCGTTTTTTGGTCACTCCATATGAATGTGTGTGTTCGTGTGTGTCTGAATATCTAAAGAATTAAGAAATAGTGAAAAAATCGGAATAAAAAAAAAAAACACAAAATAAAGTGGTGACCAATGGCCTTTGACGGCTTAAACATCAAAAGTTTAAATGCCGCCACACATAAAATTACAAGTGCAGAATTTCGATTTAATTTTTTTTTTTATTTTGTTTTTTTCTTCGATGTCATTCTAAAATTTGAGATTTTCCTTGTTTTTATTTTCATTTTTGTTATGATCTGTGACAAGAGTAAATTTTTAGGGTTTTTTTCTCTTTTTTTTTGGTCCATTTCCAGTTCTAATGATTTCTGGTGAAGCAGGATAACTTGTAAGAAATAAGTTGGTAATAATTTTGTTTTTATAAATGATCACTTCTAATTTTTTTTAAAGATTCGGTAAAGATCAATATTAATCTGGATCAATGATTTTCTTATTATGTATATAAATAATTCACAATTAAAATTCAAAATAATCTTATGACGTTGAGAATTTTTTTTCGAAAAATTATTTCGAAATTATTTTCGAAAAGTATCTACGCAATATTTTAAAATTCTCTGCAAAAAAGATTCCTGCAGCAGTTCGTCCTACAAATGATGATTAATTGTTTATAATATTCGGTTTTATTTAACCTTTTAGACATGTAATTGAATCGAACCGGCACTACAAGCCTTACCAATATGTAAAAGGGAACCGATTGCTTTGATATAATTTTGTTAAACGAACATGTAAACAAAGAAACTGTTTGACAACAAAACCATTGTATATGTTCTACTATCCTTTTGTTATATTGTCCTTGCAAAGTATTTTACAAGGATACCAATAAAAACAAAATAAAAAATAAAAATAAAAAAGAAATAGGTGAATTGTTTAATAACAAATGATTCGCAAAATGCCAAAATAAGTTTTTTTGAGTTGACCCGATTTAAAAAGAAATTTTGTGACCTTATTGCAAAAAAAAAAAGTTAACAAAAACGGTAATACCTTTTAATGTCAAGTGAAATAATGACAGGTTTAAAATTAGAAAATTTATTGAATTAAATTTTGACTTTTTCTGTTATTCTTTAAGGTGAGAAAACTTTGTAATTTCAATAAAATTATGTAATTATATATAAAATAGAATTTTATAAATTGAAATTCTCTTTTGCGGTAATCTAAACAAGAGACTTGGCAATTGTAAATAAAGTCGGCTTCTTTATTTAAGAGAACTCATATAATAGATATTTTCTCTAAATTGACTTCTGTATCGGAACACCGATTTAATTTTTTGTTGGGTAAACAAGTGAATGATAGAATATTAATAGATTATGCTGGGATTAATTAGTTGTTTGGACTTATATTATTAAAAATTTATTTTTTAAAATTAAAAGGTTTCTTAATTCTTTCAGGGTACATTAACTTGAAGAAAGCTGGGAAGTACCGTTACTCAAATTAATTTGTCTACGAAGAATATCCTACTTTGTTAAAAGTTATTTCCTTAATACTATTAAAATATAGTGGAATCTAACATTAAAGCAAGCTTTAAAATTGCAGTTTAAGAAATGAGAGTATTGATTTGAAGTCCGTCTGTTTCGGTAGAGCCATTTAGAGAAGTAGAAATTACCTAAGAAATTAAATTACTTAAGCTAGTTCCCGGTTTTGATCTTATTACGTCATCAACATAAAAAAAACTTCCTGGAAGAGCTGTACGGATTTTAAATTTAATTTTGAATGCTTGTGTAAAATTTGAATATGTAGAAGTAAAAAAACCTAATTCCAAATCATCAATTTGGATTTAGTGAAAACAACTCTAGAATAGAACAAATTCACAGAATTAGAAAAATTGTAGAAAAAGCATCCGAGGAATATCAAATATGTTCGTCAATCTTTCTAGACGCAACTCAGGCATTTGAAAATGTGTAGCACCGAAGTTTAATGATTAGGTTGAGGAAATTACATCGGATTCTTAATGTTCTTTTAAATATGAAAAGAACGAATTATAATCATAAAAAATATATTTTGCAACAAGTGAAAATTTTGAAGTAGCGTTTCTTTTAACTATTCTACTTAGATTTGAAATTAAAATACAACTTGTAAACTTATATAGTTCCACTATACATACTTATAAAGCCCTGTAAGGTAAAAATGAAATCGTAGACGCTTGAGAAGAATTCGATTTAGTTTAATTAAGTTCGAAAACTGACTTTCAAAACTCAAATAAATTTCAACAAAATAAATTATGAAAATCTCGAAAAATTTTCTAAGGACTTTAAAACTTTTAAACTTTTAATTTGTTTATATTTTCTTTCGTTACTCAAATAATACGTTGGTATCCTAAAGATTTATATAAATATAACTTAAATAACCCTAGGCATAAATTTTTTAATAATAAAGAAATTAAAAGAAGGAATGCCTAATATTAATCTTCCACACCTTAATTTTCAATTTAAAATGTAACGGGGACTAAAGGAAAGGACCATTTAAAGAAAGAGAAGGATATATTTATATAGATTGTTATATTTATAAAGTAAAACAACAAAATTAATAAAATATGAACCTTTAGGTTAAATTTTTCTAAAATTTTTAAAGTCGAATTTAATTGAAATATTAACTTTTCAAATTAAATATTTAAAAAATTATGAAATATTTCGGTATGTCCTTCCTGATGAAGTTATTATTTTAATTTGAACTTTCCTTAAAATATCTTAAATCAGAAATTGTTTAAATTTTGGGAACTTTTCTATTAAATTTCCAATTAAATTAATTTTTTGCAAATCATAAAAAAGAGAAAACACATTGAATGGTAATGTGTTACATAACTTGGAGATGAGGCTAACGGAAGAGTTTCTATATGTTTAAGATTTCTGGCTCCAACAGGTTTTCCTCCATATTCTATTAAAATAACTGCAAAATGAATATTTTACTGAAAAGTTGTTTTTAATTTATAATTCACTTTCTAATGTTGGTAAGCCTTCTGCTTTTTCGACATAATTAGATTCCAGTTTTTCACAATTAACTGTATTTTTTAAGAACAACATTTACAACATCTTCCTTCGTTTTCCTTTATATTTTTTTAATAAAAAGGAAAAAGAATGTCTTTGTTTAAAATATTCCAGTTACCTACATCAACGTTTTCAATTTATTAAACTAAATATCTGTAATTAAGAACATTTTAAATAACTTATTAATTTTATTCGGTTCTTTTGAAAAATTCTACCACCGGAATTTAAAAAAGTGTGAATTCAAAAGATTTTCAATATAATCTACAAGGACATCCTTCCAAACACCAGTGTCAATAAAATTAAACGTATATTGATAAAAAAAAATTTAGGGAGTAAAAAATATAAAAAATTCGATTAATCCGATTAAATGGTATAATTTAATTTGATAAAAAAGAAAAATAATAGGTATGAGTCAAAATATCGAACGAGTAAATTTATATTTACAATATTTTAAAATTAGAAATTTTCTAAAAATTATTTAAAATAAGATGAATGTGTTTTGAAAAACAAATGGCCAAATAAGGAGCCGCATGTAGCAATACCTCACTGTATTAGAATAGTTAATCGGAGTTTATCATGACCATTCATTGGAGTTGTCTTCAAAGTTCGTTATAACAAAGATCAATAATACCTCCCTTTAAATAATTCCAACGCAACACCAGAGAGGCTTCAAGTGCTCACTTCTACAGAGTGGAAATTCCTAGGTGGCTTAAACCTGGTTATGGAAACTCATTTATTGTAAGAACTGCTAGAATATTGAATATACTTCCATCCAAAGTGTTCCCCTCTGATAGGAATATACCATTATACAATTTTTTTCTTTCAAAAGATCTTAAATAAGTTCGTTTCCAACCTCCAACCCAACTCTCCTCTTCTATCCTATTTTCTTTTTAACTCCTTAGCCCCATAGCCAAGCCTACAAATCTATTCTCCTAGAGTTTGGCTAGCGTGTAAAAAAAGAATAAAAAAATGTGGCCATGTTAAGTTTGCTTGAAGATTATGAACTTTGAAGGTAACTCCAACGGGTGGAACAAACAGTCACGAGATACAGTACTAAGAAAGTTATAAATTTTCGAGCTGCTTTGAAGAAAATGCTTTATATTGAACCCTTTTTTATATGAAGCCACCAACAACTAATAACAGACGAAAAACCAAAAATTAATAAATTAATAATAAAAAAATTAGAGGAAGAGTATAATAAACTAACACTAAATTTACTTTGGTATTAAAATAAAAAATGATCCCTGTAATATTAGCCTCCGTATTTTGTCTGTTTTCTTACTCATTCACTCATTCAATTCTTTAATTTTTACACAAAAGAAACAACAATGTCTTTGTATTTTAAAAATCGTTAAGAACTGAATTGGATGAATGCACAGTGATTGGATAAAAAAAAAAACAAAATATAAAAAATTACAACAAGTCCTAGTGATGTCACATCCAAGTCATTAGGTACCAAAAATTAAATTAAGGATTAATTTAAAATTTTTTTTTTATTGACTACAGAAAAATTTTATGTATAAAAAAAATTAATAAGGATGTTAAGTACAGTGGGGATCATAAATGATTGTAAAATATTGAAGATGGTGTTTTAAAATATTATCATACATATCAAAAATTTTAAAAAATTTTAAAAATAATAATGTATGTATATTATTTATATATTTAATAAGTTCGCATGTGGGCCAACAATATTATTTTTGTTTATAAGTAATATTATTTATTTTGTTTATATCATAAATTTTATATTTTACTATATATATTTGGTTACCATGGGGATTTGTAAGAAATAATTATTTTTCAATTGAGTGTTTAATTGATTGTTTTAAGTATTAAAGTCGCACTTGTACGATAAGATAACGAGCCACAAGAGAGTAACCATAAGGTAAGCAACAAGAAGTAGATTGAAGAACCGACTCTATTATGCTTCAAAACAGTTTTCTTGACAAGAGTGTCTTTGCTGATAGCTTGAATATTAATAACATTCCGCATGCTACTTAGATAACAAAACCAGCTTAATACTTCAGAAGCTTCCATTGTCAAAGTTTTGCTGCAAGGGAACTACAGATCATAATTTTGGATATTTGTTGAAAATTTAAGTAAAACTAGTATCACGGAACGTTCAAAATTCGAGCAATTTTCGCACTTAAATTATTATTCAAATTTATAAACAAATAATTGAGCCGCGACTGGCAATTTGTGACCGAATAAGCCGATTAATTGGTTTGATTAATTTATATGATATTATTTAATAACTGTCTGTGTCTATTATTTTGCTTATCAATGTACATAATATTATATGCGTAAAAGCATTTTCATATATACATATACACATTGTATTAATATAGAAAATATTTTTTTGAGTTTATTTCGCACCATCACCTTTCTTTCTTAATATTGAAGTACTCTTATTACAATTTGTATGGATATTCTTAGTGGGTGATATATATAAACTGTTATATTTTTTTTTTTATTTTTTTTTATGTTTTGGTTCTATTATAACTGTTTTGAAAAAAAAAAAAAGATACCGCCTGAATTCGGTGTCTTTGATAAGGATACCGGCGCTTTTGTATTAGTTGACAGTTTTTTATTTTTTTTTTTTTTTATTATTATTTTCCTTTACAATTTGCTTTACAATTTTTTTTTTGTTTTTTTTTGTGTTGTATTGAAGTCATGTTACAAACAATAAAATATTTGTGGTCAAATCTCATTTAGTGCCACAATTTAGAGCAACTACCGCACAATTATATGCGTATATATATGTATGTAATAACGAACAAACGATAAAAAAAAAATAAAGTACATAAAAAATAAATAGACATAAGACGCAAACATCAAAATTTTATGTATTTATGTTGAATTTTTCAACTATTATTATTATAATTTTTATTTTTTTTCAGTTATTAGGTGAGAAAATAAAAAAAAATTAAATAGAAAGTAGTAAGTGAATAGTGTATGATAATGTGGTTGAGTGATGTGGTCTTTAAAAGGAAGCAAAAGTATAGAAAATTTTTAAGATTCTGGTCTTTTCAGAAGTTAAATTCTTATATGAAATATAAAATTGAAAAGCTTTAAATTGTATCTTGAAAAATTTGTAAAAAAGAATTGTCAGATACGCATTTGTGGGTAGGCTGTAGGTAAAAATTTAAATAGAAGCAATAAGAAGCATTAAGAAGCTTTAGTTTTATTGTTTTTAGTATGTGTGTATATATAAAAATATTCTATAATAAATTATGACAGCACTTAAAAATAATTATTGAAGCAGTTGTAGATGATGTAGATTTAAGAAAGTTGTTGTATTAATTATGTGGTAATAATTCTTTTCAAAAATTTAATTTACATTTAAAAATTACTTTAACTCGAGTACATTTTTACGAGGTTTTCTTAACCGTTGTCTAGCTATTAAAATTTATAAGATTGAGATACTTTAAACTTTCGTTTTAGATATTTTTAGAAAATGAATTCAGAGACAAAAGTCGTTATGTACAAGCGTTAATTATTGCAGATAAATTTTGCGTATAAACTTAAAGATATGAAAAGAATGAATATTTTTATAGAAGATTTACTTTAAGATGCACTTTAAAAAGAAGATATATGTGGAGTTACAGCAATACAAATTGAAAAGAGTTAATAGTACCTAAAAATATATCAGCACGCATATATGATTATTCGTTTTTAAAGAATTCTTTTGAGAGTTTTAATGAAAGAAATGTAAATGATTTCTTTTGTATTAATTTGAATGCTGAAGCGTAATTAAATTGTAAAAAAAAAAAAATAAAAAAAAAATAGTTTTGCAGTATATACTTTTATTTAAGTAAAACTAGACTTCTAAAATGTAGAAAATAAAAATTTATGGTAGTTTTGGGAATTTGTTACTGTTTTAATATAAACGCCAAATGCTGTTATAAGAAAAAGTTCTTTAAATGTTTGAAAACATTTAAGCTTAAAATATTGAAAATTTTCATTAAACAAAAATTGATTCTAGATCTTTTGCATTTAAAAGTCTTTTAATATTAAAGCAAATTGCTAAATAAGGGTCAGTTCTTCTTTCTGTTAACCCTAATCCAGCGATTTACAGTTTTCAAAATTACAAATTTTTAAAGAAACTATCCAAATAAATTAATTTCAATACAATTCTTATAAATTTATGGTCAGATTTCTAATATTAATATATCACTAACTTACAGAATGAAAAATAAACCTATAGACATAGGCATAGTTAATATAAAAGTATATAATAAGTGGATAACATATGGGGTTTTTTTCAGAATAGATTTAACTAATTTAATATTGTTGATTTTATAAGGTTTTGTTTAATTGATTTATTAATTTAGAGCAGAATTTTATCAAAATTTTTTTTATATATATATATATGTATGAATGTGTAATTGCATTAATAACACTTATTTGTGCACTAACTTTTATAAAACGTTTATCTATAATTGTACGACGAAGGATTTTTTTCTTAGTTATCTAAGAAAATGCCCACTACTGAATTGTAAAATTGTTTAGAAATTTAATTTTATCAGTTTTTATGAAAAGTTGTTTTAAACAAACTTATCGCATTTATATAACCACATACCTCTTTCCAATATCCCCTCAAAATATCTCTTTTATTTCAACCATAATCTATAATTCTCAATTTATTTTTATAACCAATCAAAGCCGAAATGTATATTTGTACTAACAGTATAATTAAAAAATTTTTATATTAAAAACCCGCTGTCTGTAGTTAATGCTCAACATTACTCTAAGAAACCTCGTGCAGTCATAGTCAAGTTTCAGTCAAGGTAATCAAGAAAATTATCAGAAACGAGGAAGAGTGTAGTAGAGTAGACTGTGTCAACTCTGGGATACCCGTATGACCGTAACATATACATTATATCATCCGGTTAATTACTTTTGGCAAAATTTCAAACATTCAGCTTTATTAGGCGTAGAGTAATGCTCATTTAAAAGAAGGAGTTGTATGGCAGCTACTCGAACCCTTTGCAGTAGACCAACCAAATTTTGCAGTAACTTTGGCCATTACACTAAACTATTTTTTGCAAAATTTCAGACACCCAGCTTCATCAGGTGTAGTGTAAAGCTCATATAAAAGAAGGAGTTGTATGGCAGCTACTCGAACCCTCAGCAGCAGACCAACTAAATTTTGCAGTAACTTTGGCCATTACACTAAACTACTTTTTGCAAAATTTCAGACACCCAGCTTCATCAGGTGTAGTGTAAAGCTCATATAAAAGAAGGAGTCGTATGGCAGCTACTCGAACCCTCTGCAGTAGACCAACCAAATTTCGCAGTAACTTTGGCCATTATACTAAACTACTTTTGGCAAAATTTCAGACACGCAGCTTCCATAGGTATAGAGTAATGCTCATACAAATTTAGAAGTTGTATGGCAGGTACTCAAACCCGGGGACCAAAATGGCTGAATTTAAAACTCGATTCCGTTTTTTGCATAAAAACGAATTTGTGAAAATTTCATAATCCTAGCTCCTTTACTTTTTGAATTATCGTGATGACGGACGGACGGACGGACTGACGGACGGACTGACGGACGGACGGACGGACGGACATACATAGCTAAATCGATTTATTTTTCGATTCTGATCCGATCCATACACTTGAGTCTATATCTACCCCCCCTGCTTCTCTGCGTCACAAACGTAATGGCAAATTTAGTATACCCTTGGACTATATAGTCATACGGGTATAAAAATGGCACGGTGTAACTTGATGGAAAGAGCGGTCCTACATTGAGTACATAGTGGCCAAATGATGGTCAGAATAAATCTTCCACCGTAGAGATTTTTTGATCTGTACTGAAGCTCTATAAAGAACTACAACTGTATGTCTACGGGGACACAAAAAAACTTATCAAACATAACATTTTTCTACAAGCTAATCATTTTTCAACTCCATATTATTTCCATTTCTAAATATTGTAATGCTTCTTTAATTGATAATTTAATTCCTTTTTTTTTTATACTTCGTCTAAATGTCCTTCTTTATCCTTTTTTAAAAATTTTTATGCACAAATAAATCAAATTTCACACGGTGTTCTTTAAAAAAAAAACAAACGAGATAAATGAAACAAATGATAATAAATGAAACAAATGATAATTTTTTTAGAACTTCCTTTTTTATGAAAATCGCTCTATTCTTCTTAGGCTTAAAATATTAAATTTATTAAAAAAACGGAAGTTGAAATGATTATTTTCCTTTTTTCTGTTTTTGTGAATAAAATGATGAACAAAAATTTATTTAAAAAATTGGAAATATTGAATTTAAAGTCAAAGATCTTTAAACCAAATATCCTGTTTGCAAATAACAAAATCCTAAAAGATATAAAACGAACATAATGTCCTATGATCCCTACTCAAAATGAAATGAATTTAATCCTTTACATTTACCACACCTTTTTTGATTGAATACCGACAAAACATAAGATAATAAAGAAATGATAAGTCTATTTCTTTATCATAATGTGTATAGTCAATCTATTATTAATGTTGATTGAATGATATTATTGACCCGGCTAATACTATTACGGTACCATAAACGGATATAGTGGGCGATACGGTAGACTTTATGTATAGTAACAAAATTTATTAAATAACCTTTCAATATTAAAAATTTTATAACTGACATTTTTTTTTCCGAAATGAAATAAATTTTCTATATGTTATATGGTGTAATTTTTATGTTAACAAATCATTTCAATTCATAAATACCTATATGTATCTTAAAGATACTTTTTCAAAATTTTTTTAAAATAAGCTTCTGATATTCAAAAAAGTATAAATTTTGTTGTTCTTTTTTGATTAGATTAAAAAAATTAAAACTGAAATTGAAGATGGAATATTTCATTTAAAAAAAACAGACCGCTCACGAAAATCTTTTTTAGATTAGAATTTAAGGTGTAAAATGTCAAAAAATTATTTTGTATTACACATATATAAATTTGTTTTTTTTTTTTTTTAATTTGATCAAATTCACGCGAGTTTTGACAGTTGACTTGTTTTTTTATTCGTTTAATTTTTTTTTAAATCTAAATTGGTAGGTTTTTAATTAAATTATTAAAATGAGTTTTAATTATTTGTTGACTGTCTGTTCTTTTATTAAAATTTATGTGATCACTTATTACTTGCTATCTGGAATAGATAACCATAATATCTTGTGTTTAAAATGAGTTGAGGAAATGCCGTTATAATTTTTTTTTGGTGATGCGCTTCTAATTATCTGTACTGATTCGGGTTTGGCTATACATCCTCTTCTAGTCAACCACTAGATTTGAGAGTTTTTAGTTTAGGGCACCCTTGGGTCTGATTGAACTTGCTTCAATCAACTTCATCTCGGTGGTTCAACATCAACTTTGGCTCGGAGATTTAGAGTTGTATCTATTACATGTTTAGAGTTCAAAAATTTGAACAATCCGCATGACGAAATTCTAATAATTTTTACTGCTATTCCATTATTGGTATTTATTTTATTCAGCATTTTGGTTTTAAATTTTTTAATATGTATTTCAGTCACTGTCATCTATAGCGATAGGATTCACAGTTTACATTCACCAATCGTATAATGAATTTGGGGGGAATATGTTTTTATTTCTTTTATAGTAAAATGTTTGAGCGTGCGTTTTTTCGGACTTATTTTTCTTAAAAAAATTTAAATTCGGATTGGGATTACTTATTAAAAAAAAAAAAATCTGATCACGATCACTCATTTGAATAATTTCTTAGTTAGTAAATGGTCGGCTTCTTAGTTAGTATTTCATCAATCAAAACTAATTTTAATTTATTTTTTTATTTTTTGTGCTTTTTCATAATTTTTAAATAATTTTTTTTTGTTTTTTAATCTTCAAGTTACTTTAATAGGAATCCATTCTGGCATGTGTCATTCAAATTTATTAACTCAAGAAGAAACATAACCAAAAAAAAGTGTTTAGAAAAAAAAGTATTAAGTATTTATGAGTAAGAAATTAAAGTTTTTATTTATAAAATTAATCTATTTAAGAATTTTCGAATTATAAATTTGGAGATAAAGAAAAGTGTTAAATTTAAATATTTTTTTTGGAATATATGAAGAATGTATATATATAATGTATGTATGCATAGGTAGAGAAATATATTAGAGGAAATAAATAATGCAAAGCGGAGTAGACTTAAGCTAGACAGAAAGTTTTAAAATTCACACTATTTAATTATTCGAAAATGATTGTAAATTTTCGTTCGTCTGTTTTTCTTTGGATTCAACGGTTTTGTCATGCGCATTTTTTACAACATTTTTTTGTTGTTTAAATTAAAAACGATCTTCATGAATAATATTCGACATTAGAAGTGTCTTAAACAACGAAACGGTTGATCATCATTGTTCTTTTTCTTAAATGTAACGCATAAACAATCTTACTTATAAATACTTGTCCTAGTTTCTGGGTAATGCATTTCAAGATAGAAAATAAAATAAAATAAGTTTCTATATCACTCACTCCAACTCATGTTTCTAGAAAATCATGCGCCTTAGTCGCGAGAGTAAGAAAGTTTCAGTAGTATTTGTAAAAAGAATGCTAGCATATAAGAATTTTAGCAGGCATATCCCCATTTTTAAAGTAAGCCTCGAAGATTTCACTAGTTGTTATATTAAATTATCAAAATACCCATGTTAGATTCTTGATTCTTATTTATTAGTGATTAAACTTAATTTTTAAAAATTTAATTATAAATTAATATAAAGTGCATATATACTTGTATCTATAAAATAGACTTAGAAACTACTAATTAGAGGCAACTAGTTTTACAAATCAAATTCAAACTTTTTGAACTAATTTTAATTCGATTACAATTCTAATAAGTTTAATTTTGTTTTTTTTGTTGTATTTATTTTATAATTTTGTTGCTGTTCTTGTAAGCTAATTACCCGAAGAAAATGTAATTTAAACAAAAAGTTATTTTTAAAATCACATCAGTGATGGATGCTACATTTTATAAATTTATTCAAAAATATTATAAAAAAAAAGCTCATCTTTATATCAGATATATTATTATTATATCTTATGCTATTATGTAAAATATATGTACATACATAAATATGTACATGAAAACTTATTAAAAAAGAAAGAACAAATAAATCTTATGTCTGATTATGGTCAAATCGAATTAAGCACGAGCTAAAAACAAAAGAAAACAAAAAAGTATCTTAAGATTCTTTTTTATTCTTTTTGTTTTCACTTGATCATTAATTATAATACTTGTGTTTATTTAGATATTACATATACCTAACTATCACATTCACAACTAATACAACAGTTTTTATGATTACTTCTTATCGCACCTGGTTTTGTTTTAAATATGAAATCATTAAAAAAAAAGCGTGAAAAAAAGCAAAAACTAAACATATCACCTAAGGCTGAATTTGTGGTTGTGGAATTTCAATTTTGTAAAATGAAATAACAAAAAGAATGCATCTTCTTAGTCTTGAAGTAAAAATACAAATGAACACTTTTGGACAAAATTTATGAAATTATATTAGTTTTAAAGTCGGTTGAAGAATTCAATTTTGAGCTTAGAACTTTTTTAGAATTTGTGTTAACTACAAAAGCTTGGATTTAAGAAAAGCTGTTTTGGCCTTTTGTATGGATTATGATTGGTATATGGAATTAGATTTACATGGAATTAAACTGGAATTTTTCATCTCATAGTCATACTTTCGGCTTCGGCCATAATAAAGCTTCCTTTCTCCAAAATCCATTACGTTTATCCAGTTTTTCAATATTTTTGGAATTCCTTTGAAAAAACTTCAGCATGGCATACTATTCCGCTGAGGGGAATATGAAAACACGTAATTGGAGGCTTGAATTAATTGGAGGATGACATGTACTAGAATATAAGTACGTTCGCTTCTGTAAACTAATTAGGTGACAGAGATCTAAGTGAAAAAAAATTGGAAAGATTAAGTGACTTCAGCGAAATCTCAATCAAAAAAATTCCCTACATAGAAAGAATCCACTACTATATATTTTGTCAGAAGCTGCACTTGTGTTCATTTATAAAAATGATATTTTAAATAATATGGAATTAAAAATGGTAGAATGCGTATTTGTTAAACTTTTGAATTTATGTTCAGGTGATTTTAGTTTTTTTTACATTTTGCTCTTCTTTTAAAAGAAAAATAAAACAAAAAGCCAGCAAAATGAATGGGTTTTAATTATTGTTTGTTTTATTGACTTTATCTACCCAAATTTCGATACGGTTAAACCCCCTGAATTGTTGTGTTTTTTTTTTTTTGGTCTTTTGAATGCGTAATAACTGGATTTTGTTTTGTGGTTGCGAAGAGTTTTAATCTTAGCACAAAGTATCGGATCTCTTTCATTTACTACTTATATGCGGTGAACTCTTTTGTTTTCGTATTTTAATTATTTTCTTTCTGATTTTAAATTGTTATTAGTTTAGATTTAATTGAATGAAATGAAGTTTTTAATAACATAATTAATTGATTTGAAATTGATTAAAATTATAGAAGCAATATAATAATTTAAGATAATACTTTTAAGTTATTAATTTAATTTTTATTATTTTATTAGAATTTTTAGTTTAAAAATATCTTAATTAACGTCGCGTCCACGTTTTTAGCTTATTTTATTTAAGTGCAATGTTCAATAATTAATGGGGCACCACTTATTATCTCCTTTTAAAACATCTTTAGATAATCATAATGTAGCTATATATTAATTGAATTTTAAATTTAAAACAGTTAAATGACAAGGTAAAATTAATAAATTTTTAAGGCAAATCATAGTCCTAAATTTATTTCAGGCCATGTCAGTTGTTAAAAAGGATGGAATGAAAAATATTTTAAGATGTGAATATGTATTTTAATGGATTAATTATTAGTTTTGATTCGTTTCCTATTTTCCAATTAATTAATAGTATAAATTTATTAAAGAATCTTAAAATAAATTATTTATCGTAATTTGTACGTGAGGCAATGAAGCAGTTTAATATTGTTAGAACCAAATTGTGAGTCAGGCTTTTTTATCCTTTCTAGATTATAATATTTGTAATAAAATGAAATTCAACGAAAATTGGAATAATGTAAGAGCTGCATTACTCTTTAATCCATGATACCACTCTATGCACTATTAAATGCTATATTATTACTATCAATTTCAATCAATTTCATGAATGCTTAAACAGACCATCCTACTGTACTAAAACTTTAAGTTAAAGTTTATGTGAGCATGAACCTTAAAAGTAGTTAGAGTACAAGTAGATATATAATTAATACTATAAAATATGGCTTGATTAATTGGTGATAGTTGTCCAAATTAATTTATAAATGAAGCTTGTTTGAAGTGATAATAATAAATTAGCTTCGGCTAGGGAACAATTAGCTAGTTCTCATGTATATAATGCTTATTTTTGATTTCTAAACCATAATTATAAGAAATTTTATAAAGCAGATACTACGAGTATATTAATTTGTCGTCCTGTTCCATAATTTGTACATAATTCCAACAAACTAAATTCATTTGCATTTTAAATGAGTTTTTATTTAAAAATGGTCAATTAATACCCTCAACTCAATTAAAGTCCTAATAATTGTTTTCTAATATATTCCAATTACCAAAGTCCTTATATAATCATCTTGTCCCTAATTTAATTAAGATTTAAAACAGACAAAATACATTAAATTGGGACATACCCACTTCTTTTATTAATATCAAACTACATATTTTATTCAATATAATAAAGTTCAGAATTTGATTATTAATTAAATGAAACAAATTTAAAACAAATTTTAAAACAAAAGAATTAAATTAATTCAAACATCAAAAAAAAAAAAGGTTATCCTCACCAATTAAATTAATTTGACCACCCATATTATCGAATCCTTTACTCGAAATTCCCATACCCAATCTTCATTCCTCACAAAAAAAAAAAAACTGAGGTGTGATTGAAAAATTTCTCTTATAATTAAAAAAATAAGAAAAGAAAAGCAAGGAATTAATATTTTTAGGACGATTTATAATCATCAACGGATTTAATAGCCTTTCTTTCTTCTTCGGTTTCACGTTTTTTTTCCAAATTTTTCTTTTGATTTCTTCCACTGTCTTTTATTGAGTGTTACATTCCATGTAAAATTCAGATTTAAGAACTTGAAAACATTTGAACACGCTTTTGATAATTTATTTTTGGGAAAAAAACCGGGTGTAAAAGAGCAAGAAAAGAAAAAGGAAAGGGAGATATTACCTTTTTTTTGGGTAATAAAGAGGGACAAAACACATTCAGATATTAAAATACTTATGAAAATTTATAAGTTCAATAAATGAATAAGAATATAAAATACCTGTTGATTATATACTAGGGTATATCAAAAAATTAATGAACCATCAAAAAAAGTAAATAAGTAATAAAATATATATATACATTCAAGTAATCGCATGAATTTATTATTTTATATCTTTTTTTGGTTTTTGATTTTTGGTTTTATTGGTAATTGGCAATTGGTAATTTCTTATTGGATCAATTAAAATGTTATTAAATCAATGTGAAGTAATAAAATATTGTAAATATTCAAAATTTTATGTGCATAATTAATTTTATATAATTATTGAAAAATTATTAGATAATTATTCAGCGAGAAATAATTATTTAATGGTCAGCTAATAACTCTTTTATCTTAAGAATGTGGCTTGAAAGACCGGTTGGTTAATATCTTTCTATTTAAACAAATTTAAATGATTGATCTGTGAGACTATATATTAAAATAATTTGCAGACATTTTTGATTCGCTTCCTATAATTTCATATAATATAATATTGAACTAATAAAGCTAATTCTTTATTTGATTTTGTTTGATTCGCACATTATAATGCAGCGATTAACTTAATCAATTTACGGAAGTAATAACTTAATATTTTGAAAACGTAGAAATAAATAACAGATGGTATTGTATAAGCTTTTATTTTTGTGAAGGGAGGATTGTATGGTATATATTTTTTTTTAGGGGTAAGGGTGTTGAAAATCATTCGAAAGGTACTGTGCATAATTATACGAGACAGTTATATGAGATTTAAATACACTAAAAGCACCAGCCCTGCTAATTAATGTACAAAATTATTATTTCAGTATTTATTCAGTTTTCTTGCAGAGTCTGGTTATTTTATGTATGGGAAACTCCCTAACTAATTGGTGGTTAAGTTGGGCCCAATTGCAAACCCGTGCTTATTTATTGACAAAAAAAAGTATTCATACGAAATTTGATTAAAATCTGTTGAAATTTTGAGGAATTATTAGAACTTGATATTCCCGAAACTCCTAGAATCTCTAGACCTCATAATATAGAATTAATTAATTAAGTTATTCATCATGGGCAATTACCAATAGTATATATACCAAATTTGAACTAATTCCAACAATTAAAACTGGAAATTTCCCCTTTTGGCATTCATACCAAATTTCATTAATATCGGTTGAGATTTTGATGAATTATTAAAACTTGATATTCCCGAAACTCCTTATAGAATTTCTAGACCCCATGATACTACAATCAATTTATGAAAGCTATTCATCATGGGTATCCACCAATAGTCTATATACCAAATTTGAACTTATTCCAAAGGTTAGAACTGGAGATTTCTTGAAAAGGCTGTTGTCAATTTACGAAATGTCTGGTATTCATCTACGAACTTAGCCTTACTATTAACGAAGAAAGCATTCATAACAAATTTAATTAAAACCCGTTGAAATTTACGCGAGTTATCACATAAAAACACAAACACACACAAACAAAAAATTCTGAATTATGCGTTTCCGACAAAATGGAACAACTTTTGTTAGGACAGAAGACTTTCTATTTTTTGTTACCTGTGAACTTCTAACCTTTTCTTCTATGGTATTAACTCTGAAGAAAAGCTAAAATTATTTTTTTTAGTCAAGCGTCTTTAGTTTTCTATAAGGAATATGATTAGCCTCAATTACTGATGTAGATTTTAGAAGAACATTTCTTGCAATATTATTATGTCTCAAAAATTTTAAAATTAACTAAAAGTAAAATATTTAGATGTCCCTAGAAACCTATTTAATAGAAATTTTAAACTAATTTTAACGATTACAAAAATGTTCTTCTTAACCTTTTTGATTGTTAATTAAAATATCCAAAACTTAGATAGAACAGTGAAAGTTTTTTCCGCATTTACATCTCAAACCAGACGAACACTGAATAGATCCATAAATGATTCAATATGAACCTATTTGATTACAACCTATAAATGATTTTCAATCGCTTTGATTATTGTTATTACTATAATATTATTTTCATATACTTCTTTTATCTCTTCCCTTTTTCCATCATCGAGTTACATAATAACTCTTCATAACCGATCCAATTAGAAAATTCGAGGATTTAATTTCAATAATTCCCATAAGGGAATTCCACAATTTTGGAAATATACATTTACAGGGTGTCCAGTTGTGAAAGAAACTAAAAACTGGAGGTAATGAACCAGGAGGAGATACACAAAAAAATGTTCCGGAAGAGGTTATTGTTTTCTAAAATGTTCTTCAGTTAGTACCGCTCAAAGTCAATCTATCAAATTTTCTATTTCCTCCCGGACTTTTACTTCCCTGGAATACTTCTAATCCTTTTATTTCTAAGAAACTCCCGTAGTCGGGCACCTTGTATACAAATAACAATTTGTATGCGCATGTTTCTGATTAAAAATAATTTTCCATATGCAAAGCAACTAAAGAATAGTAAAATCAAAGAAACCGACGGCACCCGTCCCTTGTAACATACATACACTGATTCTATATAGTTCCTTTTAAATGGTAACAAAATACAAAACGAAACATTGTAATAAAATGTTATATTCAATGGTTAAATTTACTCCTATTATTATGAAAGTGCAATAAACAAAATATAGAAAAAAGGGGCTAACAATAATAAAATCAATGTTTTTGTTTTCTTTCCTCAAAGACTTCAGCGTTAAATAAATTTATTCATATTTTATAGACTTTAGTAGAGGATCATCAGAAAGAGACAAAAAACTATTTTATTTTCTTTATTTTATTTTTATGTAAAATAAGAATCAGTTCAATATAAAGAAACAATAATGGATCATGCGGATGATCATTTCTGAAGATCATTTGGATATTAAAATGATCATTAAAATATTAAAAAAAAAAGATAAAAAAATAGTTATAAAAAAAGAAAAAAAAACAAAATTATAAAGATCAAGGGAACTATATTGGGTACAATACTGGAATATATGCCTTAAAGAATACCGCCAAACCTAATATTACCATAGTTATTTTATAGAAAAGTTAATCAATATGTATACAATTATTATAATAAGGAGAACATCATTATATGATTTATCCGAATTGGATTATTTCTTTATTCCTATTCTATCTTAGATTCTTCAAATTTTTTCGGGGTTTTTTTTTAAGAGCCGCCAAAAACTTGGTCTCTTTTTGATCTAAAAACATTAAATGTTAACCTTTATATTAAACATTATAATAGACAAATACCAGGTCAAGTGCACTTTTATATTCCTCTACCATTAAAGAACAAAACTATTAAGAATTTATTAAATGTCAGCAGGTGATCTATTCACCTAATGTGGAGTCTAAAAAAATTTTTGAAAAGAAGAATATTAAAAAAAAACTATAAAAGAAAAATAGTATCGTTTATATGAAATTGAATGCAAATTGTTTTTAAAACCATTTTTCTTCTGAACTTATGGGAAGCCCTCCAGGAATTTGTTAAATAGTTAATTAAAATGATATTAAATTAGTGTGTTATTTAAGTGTTAAAAAGAAAAGAATCGTAGTTTTTTAACAAGTTTCTATATATTGTTCTACTATTCTGTTTTTAAGATCAAAACTAGAATCAATACATCATAGTTTATAAAAAAGATCCCGAGGGCTTAAAAACGATTTTGTAGTTATTGAATTGATATAAAAGACTCTGAGGAGAAAAAATGTAAAGATTTATTTGGCTTATAAAAATTCTTTTTTCTTTTTTGTAGGTTATTTAAGAGTTATTGGAAATTGTACCAGAAGCATTAAAAATTGAATCAACACAACGATTGATTCTTTGGTAAATAAATTGAAAAAATATCAATATGCTGAAGTATTATATAGAGAGACATCAGGCTGGGTTATGAAGTTAAGTTTAGATACGCAGATAATATTTCATTTTTCATATATTTTTATAGGTGATAAAAACTTAATTATGATTTATGATGAAAAATAGGTTTTTTTTTTTTAATACTGTATTAAACTTACCACCTAAGATTCCATGTATACTATAATCCTTTCTGCCATCTTCTGTTTGACGATCAGAACCTCTTAATAAACGGCTGATTGATGATGTTGATGGTGGATCTTGTACTCCTTCCTTTTGATTTAATGTTGAATGAAATATTGAAAAAAAAATGTATTCATAAAATGTTTGGTTTTTATAATCATTTAAAATTTAGGAAGTAATAAAGCTATAAGGAAAATATTTTAAACAAATTAATAGGATACTAAATTATTAGCAAGTTTTAATTTTATTGCAAAGTTCCGAAAATACTTTGAAACAGCTGTTTATGAAAGTCGTGCCATAAAAAGGCAAGAAGCAACAAAATTTACATTAAACTCTAAAAGATTTCCATGAAAATATTCCAATTTGAATTGTATATCCATATTTAAAGAAAATAATGATAAAAGAGCAAATACCGTTAGATTTGATTCTTTAACTGTTTGACTTTAATATTCATATTTTTATATATCATTAGGTATTAGGATTGTTTGCTTAAGTCGTAAGGAAGTTAATGCAACCGTAATTGTTCATCATTACCTTTAAAACATGTCTTCAGTTAACTTCAATCACTTAGAAGGCTTAACTCCCAACACAGCAAGTTTTTCTATTTAATCAGAAGATTAATCAAAGGTTCTTATTAAATAAACTGTTTCCAAAGAGGTTAAGTGGAAAATCAGATTTAGATATTTTGATGTTTCTGCAGTAGTCAGCACAAGAAATAACTCCCTATACTGATACTCATAGATTATTCTATGAAATGGAACTCTCATTAAAGGATTTGTTCAAGCAATTTTAAGTAACTTTGCAATTGTAAATCATTCACGATCTATTTGCACCAAGTTTTAATTTAAAACTTTTGATATTTTAGACACATTTTTCATCAAAGAAGGCAGGTGCTGTTCTCTAACAGCACGTGTATTTAACAAAACAAAAAAATGTTTACAAAACATGTGGAACATTTGCAATAGAAAACAATTAGAAAATATTTTGTTAAAACTCTTTTTAGTTTTAAAGAAGAATCTTCAGTTTAAATAAGTTTCTAGTTTTTCTTTAATGAATTATGAATGAAATAGTGACCATTCTTAAAAACAATATTAAACAAAAACTCCCTGAACTTTTACGTATGTGTAATTTGTTTATATACCACGTGGATTTTCTTAGATTTTGTCTTTTGTTTTTTCCTTCCTGTTTTAACAAATTATTCATTGTTTGTTTTTTAATTTAAACCAATTCATAATAATGAAACTACAAGATACATAGCTGGATATCATGTTTTTATTTTATTTTTGTCTTGTAAAACTGTTACACAAAATAAGATCAGAAAAACAGATTGTTTTAATTTTCTTGTATAGTCGGGTTCAACTGTAGATACTGTAGAAAAAAAGGATTCCAACTGCGAAACTATTACTATTGTTGACAAATTTTTTAAAAAATTTTAATAGGAGTACTTTAGAAAAATAACTTTCAAACGATTAAAATTGAAATAAAAAAAATTTGTCTTCAGTTTGACCTGATGCCAGGCGGTATAATAGGAAAATGAACCGATACAATCAATAGATGGCTTTTTTTTTAAAAAAAAAGAAGACTTAAATAGAAAAGAAGAACTGTGTAACTTTACTTCCGGTAGTCGGTTTAAGTTTTTTGTTATAAATCGTTTGTGATCTAACAAACGATCCGATTGATTTTTTGATTCTACTATTACGCATATTTTCAATTGAAATTTTTTTTAGTTTTTTATTCTTCTATGTATTCTTTTTTTTATTGAAATCAATTGTTATTCTTTTAATCTTTTCAACTATTTTTCGAAAATGGATTTACTATGCATTTTTATGCTAAATCAGATGGATTATTGTTCATTATAATTTTGTTTTCTGTTTCTTAATTTCGGAAACTGTATCACTTACTAAAAGAAATTTTTTAAAATGTTTTGGCACTAATTGGTTACAATAAGAATGAACAGTAAAATTTAAGTAAAGAGAATAATAATCCCTTCTAATTCAGAATTTCAGATATAATATAAATAATATTCTAGAAGTTAATATAAATATTCTTTGGCTGTAACTGAGCAGAGTCCTCGTACAGCCAGTTACGCGAGGACTCGACTGCACCACGCTGGTTGTTGACAGCGCCCATTCGGATAGACATACAGGGAAGACTTGATCGCAGGACGCTAAAAATCGGTCGAAACGCGCACGCCGTGACTGTCGTGCTTACGGATAGCCCCAGTGCGGTCAGAATGTTAAAAGTAATTAATGTAGCAGTTGGAAATAATTCGATTTTATAGTTGGTTACAAAAAGCCTTTTGTTACAAAAATACGCTTTTTCAAGAATAAGTACCTAGCTATACTAAAATTAGAGTTCGAGTAGAAAGGAGTAAAATTTTCGTAAGGTATTTTTTTTCACAAACTCATATTGATCCATTAGTTCCTTTAATAATAACTAAGTAAACTGGTAGCCATTAAGTGAAACCAAAATACCTTTTGTAAAATTTTGAATCAGTTGATTGTAAGAACTTATAGCAGTTCCTCAATCAGCTTCAATATTAGGAAAATCTCCTTCTTTTTAGAATATGCATTGTGGACTAAATTTCGAATAAACCTGGAATTCTTCTCAGGATAAGTTTTTGCAAGGATGAATAATTGTTTATAAAAGGTTTCCTAGGAATTCTTTAAGTCTAAGTTTTGGCACTACTGACTTAAAACATTTAAGATCAGTTTCAGTTAATTGCATCCAAAAAAATAAGACGTCTTGAAGTCTACGCAGATAAAAAATTGAACCATAGAGTGCATTATAAGTTTTGAAAAAGTTTTATAAATATTGAAATACACAATATAATAAAGAAAATGAGTTTCCTATATTTGAAATTCCCCTCTCTCTCTCTCTTTTTAGAGAAGAACCTCATATTATTTTAAATGTTTTGTTGTACATTTTTATTCTGTGTTTTTTGTTTTGTTTTGTATTTTGCCCAGACATTTGCGCAATTAGTAACAGTTAAAATCCGTAAACAAAGTTCTTAAAAAGTATTTTTTTCTTGTTTTTTGCCTTTCTTCCTTCTGTTAATATGTATTGTGAATGTTTGCATGTATATCTGTATATGTATATGTATTATTTTTTAAGTATTATTCCTAAATATTGTTCTTATACCAAAAAAAAATGAGGAGAAAAGATCAAACATTGATTCAGAATTCAGATACCAAAACTACTCTATTTAAATATCAAAATACGATATGATTTTTTTTTTCTTTAAAAATTTTTGAGCGGCAAATTTAAAAACAAAAAAAAAAAACAACAACAAAATATCAAAAATTCATCTTTTTTTTTTAGTGAACTGCAAAATTATTCACGCCCGAATAAAAATATCACCTCCAGGTGATCTTTTAGTACAATTCAAGATATCAAAAAAAAAACAAAAACAAAATAACAAAATATTAGTAACATTAGCAATAATAATAATAACAAAATATAAAAAAATCAAAAAAAAAAAAAAAAAAATCGCATTCCATATGAAACAGTTTAGATTCGGATCGGATAATAATCGATCAAAGATTCTTTTTATTATTCTTTGGGTTTTGCAAAAGATTTCATCACTAAGTTCATCATTTAGTATTAAAAATATATTATATATATATATACATGAGAATATATATATACAGAAAATATATATATAAATATCTAATTGTGACGTTTTATACACTTTAATATAACTGTAAAATGCATAAATAACTTTCAGTTAAAAACGCAAAAAACAAAAATATTTAAAGGAGATAATACAACACAATCGATTAATGTATCGATTCTCATGTTGTTTTAAATTTTTTTTTCGATTCTGTTGTTTTTTTTCTGTGTTTTACACCGGTTTTTTTTTTTTGGCACACGAAAATATTTTGTTTTGTAAAGTGATTGTCGAATGCCGATTTAAATATACATATACAAGATCAGAGAATATCTAAAGTTATTTAAGATACATATACTATGTACATATACGAGTATGTATAATATATGATTCAGATATTGTTCCCTCTTTGTTTTGAAATCGTATATCTTGGAGGTTTTTAGGCGCAAATACATTTAATAACACGAACTAAAATTTCAATTCAATTTGTTAGAAAGAGAGAGAGAAAATATTGTTACAAGATGTACAAAATATAGCTTTTTCATTATAAAAATTAAACTTTTATATGTGTGTGCATATAATACAAACATTATGAAAGTTACCACCACTATAAGATCGTATTAACGCCTTCTTTTTTTTTGAATTTCGAAAAAAAAAACAAGGAAAGGAACATTAAAAAAAAAAATTTGAGATCTAGATTTTTATCTGATCGATGATGCAATATATTTTCATATTATTTGAAAATGAATTAATATGTTCTATTGGATCAATATTATATTATAAAATAAAATAAAATGTATCTAAAGATAATTTATTATGAACATGTTAAAAGAATAAAAAAATGCATCAGATAAAATTTTATCTGAATGAATCAGATTCAGTTGATTTAATTTTTTTTTTTAGTTTTATTTTTTTAAACAAATATTTTTCTTATCGATTAAAATGAATTTTGAATGAAAATATTTAATAAAATAAAAGTCAAAAAAAAAAAAAAAATTGGAGGCGATACATTTTGAAAGGATACCTTTAATTATCGTAACGGATTAATTGTTTTGAAAGGGGTTTTTGAAAGGTGAAGTTTTCTTTCTATGTTTTGGGATTGATTTTTTTAAGGAAATGTTTATTTGTGAAATAACAAATTAATGATTACTTTAAAGATACCTAATGGGTTTTAAGGGTTTTTGGTTTTTTTTTTTAGCCTATAGTGATTAGTATTTCCGTACATGACTGACTTGTAATTTTTTTCTTATGATGGTTTTTTTTTATTCAAGTACAAAATGTTGGTAATTTAATTAGAGGCTATATATGAATGAAAGTTAAATTAAAACAAGATATAATCATTTTATTGAAATAGAAATGCATAATTTACATAATTTTGTTGAAATTTTAAAAGACTCGGTTTTTTGAACATGGTTTTTGTAAAAAAATGTCTCTAGAAGAATTGCTTTTTCTCAAGCTGTGGTTCATCTGCTGAAACTTTGAATGAGAACTGCACCGACTGTAATGAGACTTGTATTAACTGTAATGAAACTTGCATCAAGTGTAAAAAAAGTGCACTCTATATGATCCTTAAAGAAACGATCGTTCAAATTATTATTTAAAAAAGTTTATTAATGAGCTGTGATGGGTTGCTTAATAAAAACGTCCATTAAATCTTAATTTCACTTTAAAACAATTAATATAAATTTAAAATTAAGTTTACGGAAAGTTTTGAAAAAAATTTTTAAAAAAAGCTAAAATAACTTTATTAACTATTATAATCTTATATAAATTTTAATATTTTTTTGGTTAATAAATTTTATTTTTTATTAGGACAATTTCCCTAATAAAACCTATTTTTTCGCCGATGTCAAAATTCGGGGTGTATTAATATTTTTAATTTTAAATTTTTGTGTCTCTTAAACAAAATTTATAAAAAAAGGAAACAAAAGTCTTAAACAAAATAATCTGCTCAAATCTTTAAGAATTTAAACTTTTAAGTTCACTACAAACTAACAAATTTCTTAATTTAAGTTAGATAGGGAGATATTTAAAATTTAAGAAATCTATTTTAACGCCTAATTAATGCAGTAGGGTTGTGTCAGCATTGGGACAATACTATAAATTACATAAGACAAAAATCCAGAGTTGATTGATTTCTTGAAAACTTTAATAATAACTTAAAGTTTTAATAAATGGATTATTAAACTTTTATTTTGATATAAGACCTATTAGTAATTTGGCCCTCAATCACAAGCGCAACACGTTGGGTAATAATCAAATTAAATTGTAACCATAGCCTCAACTAGATATTTCTATCGAACTTTGTTAGGTGCTGTTGCTTCTCTAGTGTTATATATATTGAGTTTAGTTTCATAATTATTGTTCTGCGCCAGGTATTACCCGGCCAACCACGTCTCTGGATTCTTTCCGAGTTCATTCATGAGCCATTCTCGATGTGTTCTATACACCTCAATTTGTCTTTTCTAATTTGATGCTCTATTAATCGCTCTGCAGTTAAGTTCCATAAATCTCTGTTCGTGATTGTTTTCGGCTAGAATATCCTACATACGATTGTAAGGTATTTGAATGCCTGTGGCCTGCTATTTTCAGTACTTGAAGTTAGCCTCGTGTTACCATATGTTACGATGCTTTTATGCATGCCCGGGTAATCTGCAGCTTAGTGTTTCTGAAGATTTGTCTGTTTCTCAATACACCTTTCATCCTGCCAAACGCAGCTATGACTTTCTTGAGTTGATTGTTCTTGTCTTCTTGTGCTTTAACCCTTGTTGATATAATGCTGTCAAGGAAGCAAAAGTTATTGTCATACTCAATTGTTTGAACTTTAAAGATTTAGCGTTACGGTCATATTTATTCCAATCGCTTCGGGCTTATTAATATTAAATTTAAGTCTAACATTGGTTGCAAAATTTTGTAGATTTCCACATTTACTTTGTATATAGCTGAATTCCGAAAAAATGATTATTTAATCTGCATAGTCTAGGTATTCCTCTTTTTAAGGAACATACCACTGTCCTTGTCATTCAGGATTTGAAAAAGTAAAGGTGGAATTGCTTGCTTCACTCCTACTTTTGCTTGGAATGTACTGCTTGAACAGTTATTCATTAAAACTGCGACTTGTGTATTAAGGATATGTATAATTTTAGTGAAACTCCACTCCTGGCTTTCCAACGTTTAATGCCATTAATGGCTCTTGAAATCTATATGAATATTAGTTATGGTGGTGAATTCCATATACTGTTCCATTATAATGCGGAGCGTGTTGGCCTGCTCAACATAACTTCTTTGAGGATGAAAGCCAGCTTTTTCTTCGTGTATCTTTGTTCCTGGTTTTCCAATTCGGCTTGAATTATTAAAGCTAAGATTTTGTATATTGCACTAAGAGTTATTTCTCTTCAATTGTCGCAATATGTTAAGGCGCCATTTTTTGCTAGTTTGATTACTAAGCTGTTTATTTAAGATTATGGCACCCTTTAATCTCATCAAATTGCCAATGAAAATATATGAATCTAAAATGTTATTTGAAAATAATAATATATTTATTTTGACACCAGTGGTTATATACCTCTGAACTTTTTCTGAGATTATTATGAAACGTTTCAGCAAGTCGTATAAAAACATGAAATTAGTTATTTTCCAGAATTTCACACTGCCTACTTTCAAATCTGCATTAAAATATTCAATCACATTAATAATATACAATAAACTTTAATAAATGATTATTTTTTTGGAATGTGGGGGCAAATTGCTAATAATTTTAATTTCAAATCATTTAATTAATATTAATTTTCCATAACTAAATTTAAAAAAAAAAAAGAAACACTAGCGTATAAGAAAATTAATAGCAATTTCCATCAACAGGCATGGCGCCAAATCTTTTACAAATAAAAAAAATACCAAATACAAAAAATTTATTACTAAAAATATCTAAAATTTATCTAATAAGTATTTTTCTGGTTTAATATAAATAATTACCTTAATTAATTTTTCACGAATTTCCCAACTAAATATTCCTGGATTTTCTTTTCGTAATTCTTCAATACGTGCTTCAATTTCTGGTGTTGCTACTTTTGGTTTTGAACCACCAATAACACCCGGTCGTATTGAACCAGTTTCTTGATAACGATTTAATATTTTACTAACACAGCCATGTGATACTCTTAATTGACGACTAATTACACAAGGTCGGATACCAGCCGCTGCCATTTCAACAATTTTCAGTCGTATATGATTTGGTAATGGTCTACCATTAATAAATACACCACCTAATTGATTGACTCGACCTTGTCCTAAAAATGAAATTAAATAAAAAATAAATGAATATTCAAATTAAAATTAATAGCAAAAAAATAATAAAAAAATTTTTTTTTTAAAATAGTAATAAATAGCGTCTAAAATGTTTCCAGAGAAAACTATTAACGTGTTTTATACTTATGGAAAAATTATGTTAGATTTTCCTTGTTAATTTTTTTATTTTTTTTTTTCCAAATCATTGGATAATTTTACGGTTTTTTTAATTAACCAACACTTTGTTTTAAAAAGTGTAGTTAATTGGATCATAATACGATTATTAATATTAAATTATTAGTTAAACATAATTTTGTGTTTTTTAGTTAAATAGTTAGTTTTGTTTTTCATTCAGAGCAAATGAATCAAGATTAATGATTAATTAAAAATAAAAAAATAAAATTTGCGCTAATTAAGAGACCAAAACATGAACATAATTTTAATGATTTACAATGTTAGATGATGAAACTATCTAGAAATTTAATGGTGTATGTTAATTTCAATGTGTTGCTTCTATGAACGTTATAGCTGTCACTCCAAGTCAAAGAAAATCGTTTTACTCAAGTCATCTCGAATGAAGAAAATGGTAAACTCTGATTAAATAATCAATAGTTCATAGTTTCTATTTTTAAGTGTGAAGTCTGCGAAAGTCGTTTCAAGATTTTACATCCCAATATATAAAATAAAACTATTTAAAATTATCTAAAAATCTTTTCAAATCGCTTTAATGAGTATTCTAGTCTAAAATTTACTTCCATATTCCAACCAGTTATTTCCCTCCATTTCACAATTCTTCATAAGTTTCTTTTAATAATTCCTACCTTAAGTACCAAAGAATATAAAAACAATTAAAATTTTCAAAACTGTTTTTTGTTACTTAATACATTTTAGTTTTCCACACATTGCCTTGGTTTTTTCTATATGGATGAATTCAAAATTTCAATTTAACTGCAATCTTACTAATAAAAACAAAAGCAGAAAAAATAAAAAACCAACTCATACATGCGTAAAAAATTTTACGTGAATTCAACTAAAAAACCAGATTTAATATTTGTTACTAGTTTTTGTTTTTAACAGTCTTTTATAAAATTTATAACTTTTTTTTTAACACATTAAATGTCAATTCGCATATGAATTAAACATTTGAAATTAAAATATTTATGTGATTTGCTGCTGCAGAAAATTTTTAAATGTGTAATTAAATTGATTTTCTATTTATAATGTCATTTTATTTTCAAAATAGAAAAAAGAAAGATTTAAAGTAAGAATTTTCATATTTTGTAGGCAATTTATTAATTTTTAAAATATGTTCTTTATATAGCTTTATCTTTAAGTTTATTCACATCGATATGAAAGGGGGCAAAGTAAGGTGAATCGGCAGAAAAACGAAAGACTAATTTCCAAATGGATCCACAATCGAAGCTTATTCAACCAAAAACGGTAAATGCTGAAAATAATAACGGTAAATCCTCAAAACATGTCCAAGAGCTTTAAGAAACTAATACGCCACTCTAAATTTTTTAAAAAGGGGTGAGAGGAAAAATGAAAGTGAAGTGAACAGATAAGTAACGGATGAAGAGATATATTTAAGGATTAAGACTAAAACAGCTAAGAAAGCCTTCTTGTATTTAGTTATTCAAAATTATTTTCAAACTTAAAGTATTAAAAACTTTGTTTCAGAGTTCTAAGTGAGTCGACTAAAATGCAAAGGTCAACTCATTCTAAACTCAAATTTGTGCCCGCTATGAGCGATGCAAGTGCGATTAAAGGAACAGTTAACTGAGTAGACTTAAATATTAAGTGTACTCAATATTTTAGTTGAGTGAAGTGATGAGTCACAATTTAAGCACAATACTAAAAAACTTAAAAGTATGGAAACTATTAAACAATACTTAATATTTATTTAACTTATTTGTATACCCCATAGTTTTGATAAACAAATAATTTTATGGTATTATAATAACTAACTGGAAGATAAATTTTATTATACTATATTATATATATACAAATTAAAATAAAAAATTATACCACCTTTGTGTCATTTAATTAGTATGAAACAAACATGAAAATTGTTAATTACGTACCATTCATTTCAATAAATTCATTTTTTTTTATTAAAACAAACATCTTTTTTCCAATTTTTTTAAATTGTTTTATTAATAATTAAATGAATAAAAAAATGTTGGTAAAGATGTTTCTGAAACAAATTTTTTTACAAGTGAAATTAATTTTTTTTTATAGTTTAATAAAAAATTATTTCGTGTAATTAAAATTTATACTGTTGTAATTAAAAAATAATTTTTAATGAGCTTTAACGGCTTATTTGAATTTTTTAAATGATTTATAAAATATTGATAGTCAGAAACAATATATCTGTAGATATGTATATAATAGTATGTAATAGCCCTAATACCCCCTTTTGGCAAAGGGTTAAAATTTGGAAATAAATAAAATTTTTATTGTTAATTGCAATTATAGTTTGGAAAATTTTGGGCAATTGGAATAAATCAATTATAAAAACTTCATTGATTAATATTAAAGTTTTTTCCGATTATTGCGCAAAATGGAAATTTCGGTGTAATGAAAAGTTTTCCGACTGTTTATTTAATATATTTATAATAGCTTTTAGTTATTTGTGTAATATAATTTTATTTAAGCACTTATATTAACTTTAACATTGTAAAACTTCTTCATATAAATATTTGCCACATCATTTAAATATTTAAAAGTTTATGGATCTTATATAGGGAGTTGGATCCTTAGAATATTTAAATTCAAAAATTTTATGGAAATTACAAGAGCACGAAGGCAATAATAAAGTGAATATGAATGTACAGAAAACTTAATTTGAATTACATATTTTAAAAATATAAATGAAAATAAATAAATTAAGTGTTGCCATATTCTAAGATTTGAATAATGCAGTTTTTAAAATTCAATCACAGAAAATTTGAATATTGTTATTAGATTATATCGTACCATTTAATATATTTATTTAATTACTTTTTTTATACCTTTTCCACTCCTTTAAAGAGTATAGGACATTTACCAAGAATTTTTAGACTAGGCTTAAGTTTCTTTAATTGTTATATTCATTAAGCCGTTGATTATTCGGCTACTGCTACTCTATCTACAAAACTTCTATTTATATATTTTTTTATATTACGATATAAGCTATTACGATATAGTTATACAATTTTACGATATTTTTTTATTAGGTATGATCTGATCTGGGTTTAAACCGACACCTTTAAATAATTTCTTTAATTATATTATACTATTATATGATAAGATGTTACATGGGAATTCTAATGAAAATTACTTTTTTCAGAAATGTTCCTTGGAAAAATACTTAAGATAAGAGTACAGAATTGAACCCGTATTCTATTGATCGATAATCCAGATACTTAACCAGTATGTCACCTCCACCTTCGCATTTAGTCTTTCAAATAATTAAATTTTTTAAAGACATCTAAATATTTTGCATACTATTTGGCGCAAAAATTATCTTATTCTCTCTAAAACAAGGTATCAAGGGTCGAATGAATAAAACTGAGCTTGAACTCAAATCAGATTTTTTCAAACAAAAACTATTATGGAACTCGTACATTTCTTTAAGAAAATTGTGATTTGAATTCAACCTTAGTTATATGCATTCGGCCAATAAATTCGGAACGAAATAAAGTTGATATTCAAAGAATAATCAACAATAAATAAAAACAAGTAAAAATCACTTATTTTGAAACTCTGCAAATTCATTTTAATATTTTACCGACGGCTTCTAATAAATAACTTCATACTTTTTTTTTTGATTATGATTTAAAATTTTGTGAAAGGGTTAAAATTTTTGCCGGCGGAAAGAAGATTCAAAAAAATATTAAGGAAAAAATGTAGAACCTCAATGGTATGTAGAATGGAGAAATTCTCAATTAGTTGTATTGTGAAAAAATTTACATTATTTAATAAAATATTTTTAAGTTTACTTTACCAACAAAAGGATCTTTTAAGAAACATACATTTTCTATGTAGCAAGTCATGTAACAAAGAATTCTACATTTAAAAAAAAAAACACATTTTTAGCATTTTTGAGATTTTAGCATGTTTGTTAAAATAATTAAAATTTGTAATGGAATATGTACATACATTGAATGAAAAACTTTTGTAGAAGAGCTTGTTCTAAAAGCTTTACAATTGTAATGCGCCTATTGAATTATTTTTTTGAGTAGCTTTTCATATATGTATACAATATTTTACTTATTTTAAGTTAAGTAGCTTTTATTTCTAATAAAGTTTTTTAGAAGTTTGAATTGTTTTAGAACTTTAATGATAATAAATGTCATATTGAAATTATATAAAAAATTTTAGAATCTAGAAATATGATTTTTCAATTATCTATCGCTACTCCAAAATCAGCCTTTTGGTCAATATTGAACTCAAACTTCAGATACCATTCGTTCAAATTAATGGCTCAATCAATAATTAATAATTATATATCTTTAATAAAAAAATACATTAACATAACAATATAAACAAATGTGAAATATAAACAAATAATTTAATTGACTTATAAAACTCACAGATATAATATCATATAACTCAAATACAAAATATTACAATATAAACAAAAATAGAATTATCTATTGAAAATCTAACACGTTTCTACATGTTATAAGGCCTAGTACTATCTCATGTTTTAATTTTAAAATGTATGTGGAATTCATTAGGACCAATTCTAATAATACGAATATAATATGACTCCATGTTTCAACATGCATACCTATAGACAGGTATTATTAGCCTAACGTTTGGCGCTTAAAAAAAAAAAAATTATCACAATTGAGTGTTTAGGACTCTACAAGCAATGTTTATGTTTTGAAAATGTCATATATATGTCAAAAACTTAATTTATATGAATCGATACAATGAAATGTCAATTCAAAATCAATAAACAAAAGAATTTTATAAAATTTATTTTCAATACAAATATATTTAAAATTTTATATTTAAAATATAAATATATATATATATATACCTTGAAATGGATATCCACCAAATAAAGGTCTCATATTAATTGAATTTGCTCCAGTCATATCCATATTATCAATATTGCTTTTAATATCCTAATTCTATATTAAGTTCTAAGTTTTACTTATTGTATATTAATCTTTATGATTAATTTAAAAATTAAATTAATTATAATAAAGTGTTAAACACTGTTTTTTTTTTAATTATTTTTTTCCACAATTAATTACAATAAATTATTAAAAAAAAAAAAATTATATTCATAAGTTCAAATCAATTTATCGCTTTAAGTAAAATTTTTTACACATGTAAATGCACATATATAATATATAACTATATGTATATATATATATAATTTATTTTATATGCATTTTCTTCATTTTTTTAATCATGGCATCTTTAATACACCATTTAAAAAAAAAAAAAAAATTAAAAATTATTAATTAATTTATCATAAATTGCATTCTGTTTCTTAAAAAAAAAAAGCATGATTTTTTTCTTAAATAAATAAATTTTAAATAATTAATTAAATTTTATTTTTTTCATATACTTAATTTTTGATTTAAATTCTACACTAATTATATATAAATTATATATGGTTAAGTATCCATTAATTTAAATTAATTTTTTCATATTTATCATATTATATTTCTTTTTTTAACATTTTTTTTTTTTTTAATATAAATTAATTAATTTTGAAACTTCCAGTTTAAATTCTTATTTTTGATTAATTATACTTGATTAGTTTTCAAAATTAATATATGTACATATTTATATATACACATATATATATATATAAACTTTTTTTTTATTTTGTTTTTTTTTTTTATAAAATCCAGTTAGGCAAAACTAATCAATTTAATTAAATTATTTAATTTTCTGTTTATTTATTTGTTTTTTTTATTATCTTTGCTGTTTTTAATTTAAAAATTTTTATAAAAAAAAAAAAAAAAATTGTAAATTAATTCATTATAAAGGTGAGAAACGACATATTTAACGCCATCAAGACAAAATAACAACAACAAAAACAAAGCAACAAAATTTAGAAAAAGCATAAGGCAACAAAAGATAAATCGGCATATTGATCAGTCGCGCGTGTAAACTTCTATAATTTTATTTTAGTTTTTGTTTTTTTTTTTAATTCTGTTCACGTTTTCCTTTTTTTTTTTTGTTTTTGTTTCTTTCTTTTTTTTTAAATCCAAAAACAGTTAATTAAAAAAAATTTTATCAAATTCAAAATGAAAAATCTCTGTTTATACATCATATTAAAAAATACTAAAGAAAAAAAAAATCTATCTTAAATCAACCGTTTTAACGCTTACCGTTTCATTTTACGAAAATTTTTCCGTTTTTCTTTTTTTTTTTTCCAATTTCAAAAAAAAAAAATCGAAAAAAGAATCGAAAAAAAAAATAAATAAAATTATTTCGATTGATTTACAAAAAAAAAAAGCGCGATTTTAACCCAATATTAAATGTGAATATAGCGACAAAGTCGCGATCACGATCTCACTGATATATTCGTATTGACAGCCAGCAAAAACAGCACAATAAAAACGATAAAAAAAAAACTATAATAAAAAAAAAAAACAAAACAAAATAAAAAGAATTTTGTTAATCCTCAAAATCATAAAAAGTATAAAAAAAAAAAAAGCTGCGATTTATTATAACACAAATATTTTCATTTTTCCTTTATTGTTTTTGTTATTGTTGTTGTTTTTCTTGTTTTTTTTTTTGTGTAATGAAAGAGATAGAATGATAAATATTATTATAAAAAAAGAAAAGAGAAAACAATAATATGTATTATATATTGTATAGGTACTGTATTTTTTTTTTAATTTGATTATATCCAAGTATCCAGTATCCACCACAGTTTGTTATTATTATTGTTGTTATTGTTGTTGTTTTTTTTAAGTATCCATCACATTAATTTTTAGTTATTTTTATTGTATTTTGTTGTTGTTGTTGTTTTTATTGTTTTATTCTCTTTTTTTCAAACATCGTTAATTTTTGTAAATGGATACCGTAAATTATTATTTTAGTTTTTTTTTAAATAAATAAATTTTTTTTATACACAAATAACATTCAAAATATACAAAAAAAAAAGTTTAATGATAGGAGGTGGTCACTTTATTTTCTATTCGTTTTTAAATTTTGTAAAAAAAAAAAAAAACAATAAAAAACAAAATAAACAAAACAATAAAAAGCTAAAAAGCAGAAATCAAAAAAAAAAACCAAACTTTTGATCCGATAGATTTGCGCGAATCTGTATTTTGCTAACAAAAATAAAAGCACCGAATATATATATATATATATATATATATATATATATTTAAAATAAGTATGATTGTTTCGCTTAATAAATTTCGTATTGCAATCAATGATTCCTTTCTTCAAACTGAATTCAAAAGAGTAAAACAAAAAAATGATTCCCGTTAAAAATCTGTTGGAAAAAAAAAAAAAAAACAAATTATTTTCAATGTACCGTATATATTATATGTGTTTTATTTTATTATATTTTTATTTTTAATATCGTAAATATAACCGCGCGATTTCTTTTTAATAAATATTACAAATTTGGTATTGCGTTTTTTTTTTACGATATTAAAAATTATTGTGAATTATAGGTACAATATGTAGAATAAGTGTTCTACATATTATAATATATTGTATGTTTGTAATTAAATATTGTACGTAAAATATATATATATATATATATATTAATATATATATATTAATATTAGCGGTAATATCTGCTGTTATTAGTATTAAAAAAAAAACAAAAAAATAATTATCAAAGATTTGTAAAGGCGTATGGCGTTTACAACATAATATTAAAATCGTAATTTGATCAAAAGCAATGAAAAATGAAAAAAAACGATAAAACATTTTTTATTGTAATTTTAATAAACTCCGCCTTAATTAAAATTCTTGTAAATGTATTTCATATGAATAAAATTTTTTATTATAGTATTTTTATTCGGTTGAATAAAATGATGAAAAGTAATAGTGTGATTGTATGTATTTTTGGATTGCACATGGCGATCTTTTCAGATTCGAATTTGATTGGGTTCCTTTTGATTTTTTTTTTTGTTTTTAATTTGATGTTTTATATCGTTTTTGATTATATACCTATATATATATATATATATACATAGATAGTAAAATACAATATAGTAGGTATAGGATGATATTTTTATTTTATATTGTGAATTATTAACGGTGTATAGCGGCGCTGGCGATGTATTTTGAAAAATTTTATTTTTATATCGTAATTTTTTAAAAGCATTGCAGCTGCATTAAGTTTTTTTTTGTTGTTGTTTTTGTTTTTCCTTGCCTTTGTGTTGTTGTTGCTTGTGAGTTGTCGATGATTTTTATAGAATGCTGTGAGAACGAGTTTAAATTTCGTATTTCTCTCTTTCTTTTTTTTTTTTGATTTTTTTTTTTGTATATTAAACATTTTTTGATATTTATGATATTTTGTTGTTGTAATGTGTTTGATTTATTTTTATTGTTGTTAAAAGTTATTTTTTTTGTTGTTGTTTTTTTGATTTCTTCTGAAAAAATTTATTGAAAAAAGAGGGAAAAAAATGTTGAACTTTATAAATGGAGGTTGAAAATGTCGTTTTGTTAAAGGAAAAAAAAAAAATACGATGGGTGTCCTTTTTTATATATAATGCTTATAAATTATTTGATGTAAAATTTTCATATATTTGTATTTATTTATGTATTTTATATTCATATATATGTATACGTGTTAGTTTTTATGAATTTTTTTAAATTGAATTAGGTATAGGATAATAAAATATTGTAATATATGTAATTAATTTTTAGTTTTATTGAAATTTTAAAAAAGGAATTTCTTTGGATTTTTTTGACATTAAAAACATTTTTTGAGGGTAATGGATCGTATAATGGGGAGGGTGTTGAAACTTTTTATCATTTCTACATAGAGATATACATGTTAGGTATGCATGGTATACATGTTATAATAGTAAGGATTAAAAAATCAAATGTAAGCCAAACTTATGGTCTTTAACTTTTATTCAATTCACAATAGGTACATGTAATTCCGTATGTTCTAAACTTAAAATTCAATTTAAAATTTCATCCTCGATAAACTGCTTTCCTCATGTGTGATTTCCATCTTTTATTTGCTCGCTTGTATGCTGTCGTCTAAATATTTTACATGATATCTCATATGTTATCGATCTTGTCTGAGTAGAAAAATATAAACAAATTAAATCACTGATTGCGTCATCTTTGAAAACCATCCCTTAAAAAACCTTAAAACCCTAAAAAGGTTAAGAAAATCAATTTAAACTGATTCTTCTAATTATCAACTCAGATTGATTTAATCATCGTTTAACTCCTTTTAAAATAATAAAAAACATCGAAAGGGAAAAGAATCAGTGAAAATCTTAAAATCTTATAAATAACTACAAGTGTACCTTATAACACTCTTTCTTTTATAAATTAAAAATTTCATTGAAGTCCTTTTTAAAATCATTTACTTCCCAAAACTGGTTTTTAACTTAAAATTTTTAAAAACTGCATACTTTCCTTAAATTTTATTTTTACATTTTAAATGGTTAGTGTATAAGATTTTATAGTTTGCTTTTTTTTTTTTTTAAGTTTTGATTTTTCACGGCTTTTAAGAAAAAAAAAAATGGAAGAGGAAAATTTTGTAGCAGCTGATAGATTTAGGTCGGATCCCATTATTTCCTATATTGAAGTTTGAAGTTTTTTTTCTGATTGTTTGTTATTTGAAACATTTGAATTTTGAATTAAAAGTAAATTTGTTAAAAAAAAAAAAAAATCTATATAAAAGATATACTCGAGTGAATATTTTTCATAGGTTAAATGAATTTATTTAAGCGAGGGAAGTTGTTAATGAAATGATAAATGATTATTATGGTAGAAATAAATTGTTTGATAAATCCTTCAAAAGAAAAAAACACAACAATAATAAGAACAAATGATCCCAGGAATAAAAGAAATTATATATAAGTGGCTGACTGTTATTTTAAAAATTAAGCATCATATGCTATTTAGAAAAGCATTTAGTATTTTTAAAAATTTGAAATTGAAAAAACGCGGAATTCAGAATTTAAAGATTTTTTGTAACTTTTTAAGAAATCATTTTTCAATTTATATTTATTAACTTATTTTTAGTTAACAATCATTTTGTATTATCTGTTAGATGCTGTTAAATCCTTTTCTAATTAATTAAAATTTAAATTAGGGGACATATGGGCTATGACTTGTTAAAAACACGCGGCTGGTATGAATCTACTTAGAAACCAATTCCGAAAAGATATTTCAATTTTTAATTATCCTTACGTCAAGATTTCAGAGATGTTTTATAATCCAATGTCATATAATGGAGAATAACTTTAATTAGCTGATTGCTTAACTTACTCTTAATAAGCATGATAATAAAACAGTACCCGAAAATAAATAAAATATTTTTTAATTAAAAGTGTACCAGAAGTTAAAACTATTATATAGATTATTAATACAATATTATTGTAAAATAAATTATTTCTTTACAATTTCCATTATAGAATCCATCTTTTTTTTCCAATTATTAATTTCCAGAATTCTGGATTATATAATATGACAGAATTTTTAATTTAATTGATTCTTAAAGTAATGTTTTGCACTTTTACAAATTTAATTTAAAATATAAAACATTAAAGTAATTAAAATACTTTGGAATTTTGAAGCCGGAAAATTAAATTCTTTTTCTAAAAGTCGTTATATTTAAGAACTGCAGCCTACAACTAACTGCAGCCTACCTAGTTTCAAATTTAATTAACATTTAATGTCTAGGGCTAAAAACTTGTAAGGGTGCGTTTATGTTGGAGCTGCGATAAGTGATAAGAGCGTCGATAAGAGCATAGCGTAGAAAACTAAATACATAATTTAAATAGAGGTGTTTATGTTGGAGCATTGCTTTGATCATCGATAAGCGATAAGAGCATAGAAAACTCTTTATTCAGTTTTCTACGCTCTTATCGATGATCAAAATTTTTAAATAAATGTTTTGCTCTCGTTTTTGTTATTGTAATTTTTTAAATAAATGTTATTTTCGTTTGTTTATTTTTTTTTTAATACAAACTCTCAAGGAGGTGCAAATATACATTTAATAATGTAATAAAATAAAATTTAATTTTTATTGTTAATAAAATATTTTTTGTTTAAGTTTTTTTTGTATAATTTTTTTTTTAATTTTTTATAATTATAAAATAACCTTTTAAAATATATAATTTAATTTTTTTTTCAATTTAATATTTTTTTATTATTACTTCCATCACCTTTCAATAAATAAACAATTATAATTATGCTTTATTATATTTATTATAATTAATTCTTAAAAGATTTTTTAATTTAATTTTTTTATTATTTTTTTTTATTTTAAGAATATTACCAGATAAATTTAAAACAACCATACAAAATATAATTTTTTTAATCTAAAACAACCATAAATAATATTATTTTTTTATTCTACATCGCTTATATCGAAGCTCCAATATAAACACTGCATAAGAGCATAGCTTTTTCTATGCTCTTATCGATGCTCTTATCGACGCTCTTATCACTTATCGCAGCTCCAACATAAACGCACCCTTAGACTTTCAAAAATATAAAATTGTCTTATATCATGTTCACACTACGTAAAAAACTTACTAAATAGCCTAGTTTTAAAATCAGTTCAGTTTAGACTATCGTTATGCATGAACCTAGTATTGTTTGACGTTTCCATAACAGCAATATTTTTTAGGGTAAATAAACAAAGTTGACTGTAAATAAAATAAAATAAAAATGGACAAGGAAAAAATTTTTTTTTAAATATAATTTTGATGACATTTTATTAATTAATAAATAAAATTTTTCGTTTAAAATTCAAAAACAAAAAAAAAAGGCTATTTGTTTATTTTCAAAAATAAACAACAATGACATTTTACAACAAAATCACTTAACTAGAGCTTTCAAAATCCTGGTTCATTTTGACAGCAGTTTTAAATATGAAAAACCTTGTTACAAAATACGCATGAACCTGGTTTCTTCGAAGAACCTGGTTCTAGTTTATAGTGTGAACATGGTATTAGAGTGCAGTTTATGCTTCTTCCCAATATAAAGACAAAATTTCGAACTTTTACACAAGACTTATTTACAAAGAATGATAATCCTGAAACTCACCTTAAATAACTGATTTCAGATTTTAAAAGTTCATTTTAAAAAGTTTATCAATGGTATAAATTAGAATTAAAAAAATTCCGTCGGTAGTTTAAATTGGTTAAATATAGATTCTATATACACTCTTATTACCACTGTATTTGGTTTTTGTAGTTTTTATCCAAAGTAGAACTTTCTTTCATTTAATCATTCTAGCTCATTTTTATTTATAAGTCTAATCTTATCGATAAACAACCTTTAGAAAACCTTTTAAAAACCTTTAGAAAATCTTTTAACAATCTTTAGAAAATATTCCGCTCTATTCATTTTAATTCTTTTTAAATTTCCAATTCCAATTTCTCAAATGTTTGTAAACCATTTTCATGAGTTCGATTGAAAATATCCCTTTTTTTTATGGTAGTTTAAAATTGTAAAATAAAAAAGAGTTAAGGAAAGAGCCCGAACTATTAATGTTTCCCGAATTATGCCTCTATTAAACTCTATTCCACTTTTGTGACTAAACAACAGGTTAAGAAATATTTATACTTACTAACTTATCTACTGTTTTAATAAAAAACTTATATTTGTTTCTTATTGTAATTAAAATTCAAAATAAAATTATTATGTAATACAGGGTGGCGCAAAACGACCGATATGGTTTGAATGTTTAATAACTTTTAAAATTTATTTATATTTTTAATTTTTATTTTAGAATTTTGTGAAGAAAACTTGGGAAATTAGAAATGGAACAGTACACAACAGAAGAGGTATAAAAAATTACGAAAAGTTATGAAAAATATAAAAAATCTAGGACTTTTCTACATGTATCCAGGGTGGCGCAAAATGACCAATATGGATTGAATGTTTAATAACTTTTTAAATTTATTTATATTTTTTATTTCAGAATTTTGTGAAGAAAACTTGGGAAATTGGAAATGGAACAGTACACAACAGAACAGCGATAAAAAATTACGAAAAGTTATGAAAAATGTACTGGAAAGAGCACGAATGTGCGAAGCCGAAAATACTCACCACTTGCGGGATATAATTTTTCTACTTAAGCTTAAAATATTCCCAATTTATATACTGTATAGCAAAAAAATAATAATAATTAACCATTAAATAAAAAAGTTATTAAACATTCAAACCATGTCGATAGTTTTGCGCCACCCTGTAGTAACAATTATAATTAGGATAATGAAATCAATTTAAAATTTCCAAATTTCCAAATTCCTCAAAACCAACTCAATTTCAAAAGAAAATACTATACATTTTCTTTTATGAATCGATTAATAAAACAAATTAAAGTCAATTTATACTTGTTCATTCTCACATTTCCCAATTTCCATTATTATATTTCATATTTATTAATAATAGATAGTCACTCAATTAAATTCAATTATAATTGATTATAGTAATTACCTACAGAGTATAGTAGCAATCTAATATAGATATCCTGCTATGAATAGAAATTATATTCCTATAAATTGACCCATTATTATATCTGATCAATTCATCATCTCTATAATTATAATTATTATTATGTATTTTCTTTTTCTGCATTTTCACCTTTTTTTCTTGTATCAAATTAACCAATCATTTTTAAACATAATATATTTGATTGAATATCGTTCAGATTCAATGGGTGGTAAATTTCTAAAGAAAATAAATAAAAAAAAATATCTTAAGATAATTTTTTTTAAGAGAATTTTTATATGAAATAAAAAATTATTAAAAATTTAATAAATAATATTCAGTAGCTGGTTAAACTTCATAGTTATTAAATAAATCTATAATCAACTTCATGCAGTGCAATCAATGAAATAATCTGGTACTCTATCAATGAAAACCTTAACTTGGTCAAATATTTATTAGGTACTGGTACTCTATATATTTTTTTAAAAATGGAATCAGATGACTAAATACTAGATGCAAAAGTAATTGAGAGAATATGTATATATACTTGCTGTCTGTTAAAAGTTAAAAGAATTCAGTAGCTTCTAAATAGTAATGATCCATGAAGAAATTACAAAACTATGGCTTATCTATCAATTTGAGTGATTACTTTTTATTTTTTTTTACAATAGATACCCCCAAAGGAATTTCATTGTTTAGTATTTGATTTGGTTGTTTTTTTTTCTAGTTGTTAATTTTATTTAGTTCTTCTGCCTGCCACCTAGTAGGAGTGATATATATATATATATATATATATATATATATATATATATATATATATATATATATATATATAAATATATATATAATTGTATATGCACTTAAAAATGATAGGAGAAAAATAAACCGAAATTTATTGATTGAAAGGAGAACACAAAAAAAAAAAATTAAACAGAATGAAAATGTTGAAATCGAACCAGAATTATGAATTATATTCAGTAGTGTTCGCACAGTAGGTTGTCTTTTATTGTCCTTTATTAACCAATTCAGAAGTGTTTTATTTTAATTCATCTTTTAATATTATTGATGATTTTTTACAAAAAAAAAAAAAACTTTAGATACTTTTGATAACTATAGGTATTTTTAGATGTAATAAACAAGTTGGTGGTTATAATTCTTTCGTTGTTATATTTAATGATTCTTTATTAACTTTCAGAATTATTAGTGGAATGGAAAGACAACTTTGGATTGATAAATGTCATGTAAACTATTTACCAATTCTACAATATGCGAAAGAGTGTTGTAAAATACATAGATTAGAGTTGTTCAAATTATGTTTAAAGTTGTCTCAAAAACTGTAAAATCTGCCCCATTCTACGCTATATCTTATTGGTCAGTCGAGAAATTTGGATTGTCAACTAATTAATAAGATATAGAGTAAAATGGGGTGATTTTGACAGTTTTTGAGACAAACAGCTTTAAGCTTTGTATTATTTATGAAGGTATGTAACATAAATTTTTTAGGATAACTGTTTTAAAAATATGAACGAACATTATAAAATTAAAAACATTATGTAGATATTTTTTTTAAATAAAAAAAAACAACACTATGCCAAATGTGCCCTATCCTACTATAATTTTTAGAAATTCGGTTTAAATGAACTCTTTGTTCTTTAAATTATCAACATTTGCTTAATAATTCATTTAGAAGTTAATTTAATTTTTTTTTTGAATTTTTGGGTTAAGAAATATCTTAATAAATAGTTTGGAGATTGATATTAGAATAATTTAAGGTATCACCCTCTGTTAGAAAGGGTTCCGTAAAAATTACAAGGAAAGATCGAAAAATATATTCGAATGCTGAATTTTAATTTGTGATTAATTATACTTAATCCATTATGCAATAATATTATCTCTAAAAATATTGATTAATAAATTCCTAAAATCGTTAGAGGAACTGAAGATTTAAATTCAATACGGAGGATGATTCAATACAAATTCAATACTGAGGATGTGATTTCAAATATTTTTTGCATTAAAATTTCCAGATCAATGTAATTTGAAATTAAATAATTTTGATATCTAATATCTAAAAGTTTCCTTGAAGATATCCTTTTGCATTATATTTTTATTCTTTTCAGAAATGGTAAAGCATTTTAAATGTCTGGTTCATTAACCAGAGTGTGCATAGGCAATGCGGGTGGAAATCCTGTACAGGTAAAGATTTATCTGTAATGCAAATAGCTGGAAAAGTTTAAAAAAAATAATAGAAATAATATTACTTATAAATTAATAATTTATTAGATCTAATCTGTCATAACTTGAAGCAAAAGGTATTACATTGCATGTGATGGAAGCAATTCCTAAAAAGAATTTTAAAAATATCTTTTAACTAATAATTTTCTTATTTTACAAAATTACACTTCAAAACCTTTTATGTCATTCATAACTCAGTTCTCCTAATCTGCAAATAATGTTTTTAATTTATATATTTCTGCATATATATACATCTATCTGTCTATATTTATTTTTAGTTAAATAAAAAATTCTTAACACCTTCGGGAATTTTTATCAACAATGTCATTATACAATTATGTTGAAATGTCCTTAAAACTATTCAATGTTCTTCATCATCATCATCATCATTCTTGTGTTCATTGCCATTTTATGTGATTGTTCTTTTTTTTGTAAGAGGCCATAATGAAATCAAAAGAAATTCTTTTAGAAACATTCCTATATGTACTCACAGTCACAGCAATCTATATATTTGTTCATATTTAATAATGAATTTTTAATTTTTTAAGAGTTATATTTTTAGAATAGTTATTTCCCAAACCAAAGTGTACACTGTACACATAGAGTTGACTTTTTTACTTAAATTCTAAATAACATTAACAGAATAATGTTAGTTGTTATTTTTTCTGTTGTAGTTGTTATTATCCTTATTGTTAAGGGCAATTAAATTAGGTGGTATATAAAACTCTATATGCTATTCACAAAAGAAGAATGTATAGAATTTAGTGTAGGGATATTTTGTAGTTGTTGAAGTTAAGTAAAAACTATGCATAATTATAGAAATTCAAAAATATGTTGAAAATGCGGTAGATATTTTACTTTTTTTTTGTATTAATAATAGAAAATATTTAAATGGGGGCGTTTAATGTATTTGTTCATAATTTTTTTATGAGGTTTTACTCTATTTAATTTTCTTTTTTTGTAAAATATAAAAAAAAATGGTTTTAATTCATCTGTGATCTGTCTGTCCGTTGACTTGCCATATTATATTTTACAAGCGAGCCTTCTATTCTTCCTCAAAAGTAATTTTAATCTCACACGAAGCTATTTGGGGTTAAAAACGGTTCTGAGGACCTGTAAACGTATAAAATACCAAAATAAGAAAACTTGTGGCAGGCTTATTTAATCGGGATGCCAGAGGCGAGTTAAAAGTTTGAGGATTTAGTTGTTCAGATATTACATAAGAGCAAGGAATAGAAATTAATTTTTTTAACTTCAAAAGATCATGTATAGGAAACTGGGGTTCTGTAAAATCCTTCTTTCTTCGTAAATACTTTGAAACTTAATTTTAATATGAATAGATATATAATGGTGTACGACTTGAGTCTTACATTTTTATTATTATTGTTAAGTGATTTTGTTTTTATTCAAAAAAAAATTGTTTTCAAAACATTACGATATTTTAAATAAAATATCTGCAACTGTTTTTTAACAAAAGGTTAAAATATTTTAGGAAGTTCAAAAATAATATTAGCATTAAAAATAATAAAAAAAAATCGGAAAAAGGGAAAGAAAGGAAGGGATAGAGAACAATATAATGTAATGTACATACATACATATTACATATACCCAAGTGAAATCCAAGATACTATTTTCAACATAATATTTACGCTTGGCAAAGTTGCAACGCTGGTTTACAGCAAACTAAACTATAGTACAAGAAAAATTTAACACAATGTTTATAAGGAATGGGGTCCAGCTCTGTCTTGATAAAAGAACTTAAGTTAAAATAAACCAAAAAAATAATTTCTATTCCCCAAAAATGAATTTGTATTTGCTAAACCTCTTCTTGATTTTTTGAAGTGCAAAAATTCAGAAAATCAAAATTAACTCTACACTGATAGCAATTACATTATAAGTGATAGTCAGGTAGTTGCTTTTAAAACTTTCATTCCCTGCTAATATAATTAAGCACCTAATTACATAATATATTTAAATATACTTATATTAACTTTTCAAATATTTGAAGAATTTTGAATGGTAGTTAGCAAGCAGAAGTTGCAGACAATTAATGCATTTTAATGATTTTTAAAAAGGAAAATATTCTTTAGTGAATCGGAAAAGTTGTATATATGAATTCTAAGAAATTGCTGTAATATATTTAAAAACTTATTTTCTGTTGAAAAATGATGTCAATAATATAATGTTTTATTTGATGCAGTAGTTGCCTTTAAATTTTCAATTTTACAGTAAATTAAAAAGAAAATTAATTGAAAAATTATTTTAAATTAACGTTACGAAACGCATCAGCGAATTAATTATTATTTTAGAAAATCAATTTTATATAATTATTCTATATATTTCTCAACAAAAGAAAGTGTTTAGATTAATTAATGGAATTTAAAATAAAAAGTAACGATTGGTGAACCTACTTTAATGGCAGAATCTTTTCAGGTTCTAAATACTTTAAATATACGAGTTGTTGTTCTTACAAATGTTTAGAAAACGTGATATTATGATTTGTTATTTTATAATTAAATTTTACTGTATTAAGAAATTAGTACGAGCCCTATATGAAATTACTTAATTCAAATTATGCTGACTTGAAAAATTGAAAAGAAATTTGACAAGTGCAGATTGGTTTTCGAAAATTTTTTCCCATTACTATAATCACTTACAGACCCTTACTATGATAAATAAATTAAATTATTATATAGGATGCAACGATTAATTTCGGGAAAAAATATAAAAATATTTTAATTTCAATTATTATCTGCAATATTTTCTATTAAAAATATTAGTTTTTATATAAAAAAAATTTGGAAAAATTGATTCACCCAGAATTTTAATAGATTTTAACATGTTTCATTAAACAATAATTGCTTTTTAATTCAATTATTTCCTAAAACACTTAAATTTTATGTTATAGAACTATTAAAATTGTACTATTTTAATTAAAAATTTTTTACTTTTAATTAGTTATTAACAATTTGTTAAATATTAAAATTAAAATGACTGTTTGAACAAAATTATCTAACGGTATTTCCTCGATACATTTAAATCGCACAACTAAGGCACGATTTGCATAATCCATGATTCTTTTCAACTCTTCAATTCATTAACTTTAAAGCAAAAATCATTAATATTACCCAAAATCATTTTTTCCCCCGATTTACGTCGTTTTTATAGAATCCAACATTTTTATCATATTCTGCAGTTATTAACATCGAAATGAAATGGTTGCATTCATTTTTTCCTCTTCTTTTACTATTTATTTTAGCTCAAATTTTATTTTAAGTTCTGGTACAGTTTTGGTCTTAACTAATTAAATTTTAGGAATATTGTAATTATTTTTTTGTTTTGGTTTACCCCAATTTTAAATGCTTTAAGACTTTTAAATTTGCATTGGATTTATAGTTTTCTTTTTGTAACAGTTTCTATGGTCTTTATATGGACTCTGCAGTATAATGTATTTTTCTATGGTCTGTATAGTGCTACAGTGTCTTCTTTATACGACTTCTTAAGTTCTAAATGTAATATCCAGATTAAATATTACTTCCACCAACATTACGTTTTAAAAACCATAAATATTGTACCACCCAAAAATTTTAAATTGATAAAATTAATGTTGCCACCCAACAATGTATATGTGGGCGGCAAGTAGGAAATTGATATTAATTTTGATAGCGAATAATAACAATTGTAAAAATAATGTATTTTCAAAGAAAAAAAAATTAAATTTAATAATAAAATTGTTTTAAACTAAAAAAAAATTATATATATATATATGGGTAATATAATTTAATTTATATATTCTGCTTCTATTGTTTTTTTTTTCCAAAATAAATAACACAAAAAAAAAAAATAAAAAATAATTAAGAATTGTTTTAGCGCGTTCATTAGTAATAGAAAATATGATTCGCTAATAATAAAATATAACTTTATTGTTTTTGTATGTAATACAAAATTTATAACACAATTCGAAAATTATACCAGATTAATAAAATTGTTATGAACACAATAAAAAAAAAAAACAAAACTACACATAAATTTCTATAATACATATATGTAAAATTTTATTAGCATGAAAATATATGAAAATTTGCATAAAATTAGCAAATAGAATTGATCCCTTCTTCCTGTCAAAATTCTATACATACATATGTATCTGTATGACGTATATCTCTTATTTAAATGGAGAAAGATTCTAAAATGATAAATTTGATTGTTTAATTTAAAGAACATTTAATTTTAAAGTTGTATAAAAGTGTTTAAAATAAAAATTTTTATCTCTCACCAGCAGAAAAAAAAAACTCAGAAGCAATTTAAAAAAAAAAAAAAAAAAAAAAAAAGAAAATTAAAATCTAATTTCCTTACTTTCAGTTCCATAAAATTGTAATTTTAATGTGCGAGCAAAGTTTTTTTTTTCGGCATTTTTACTGTTTTTTTTTTTCCTCATTTATTATTATTTTAATTTAATTTAAATCTATAGGTAGCTTGATTTAATGTTCTGGTTTTCTACCGAGAAATTTCTACTTGCCTTTTTGTATATTTTTTTGTTTTGATTTTGTTTTTTCCCCCTCAGTAGGAACTTATAATGGATAAAATTATTCAGAACATAGCAGGGAATAATTCAACCGGAAATAGTTTTTATAGCTAGAATCTATCAATAAAAAAAATATTATATATTCTCGAATATATATTATAAAAAATGATTGGCTTCTTAAAAAAAATATGAAAATTACATGTGTGTTTTTTTGTAAGGTTGATGTTTTTTTTTTTTCAATGGGGTAATGATAATTTTGATTTTCATTTTAGAATGCAGTTCAGAAAAAAAGTGGATTTAGGAAATACCGTTAGAATAGAAAGAAATGTTCGATTTTGAGAATAAAAAGATATTTATGGGAAATTTAAATTTAATATAATTTATGGGAGGACAAATGATTAGAGCTTCGTTAATTTTCGACACTTAACTTATTTAAATTGATTGCTCTTTTACTGATTATAGCATCACATTTTTTGGTGAACTTAAATTTTTTGCAATATTTGTAACAGATATGTTATTATAAAGTCATTTATTTTAATAGTAACAGTTTATTTAAACAGTTACCCCTATTTCTTAGCTTATACCTTTTATTCAGAGACCTGCAATTAAGTTTGCTTGTCAGGTTTATAAAATAAAATTAATTATGACTTCACTTACTTAACTGTTACTTTATTTTCATATGTTACCTTATTTATAACTTAGAGTTTAGAACTAACGCTACTAATACTGAGATATTACTTTTAATTATAAATAATAATTATAAAACGATATTATATGGTAATCGATAACATTTACATTCTTATCAATAATTTATACAATAAGTAGCATAGCATAATAATTGCATTCCTTAGTTTATTGACATTATGAATTATACAATACATTGTATTAATTTTTGCAATAAAAATTTGGGGAAATATAGATCACTGCTATTAACAAAAATTTCTCAAACTTCTATTTTCATTTTCTAATTCTCTTTTACGCGACTACTAAAAATCTAATGAAATAAATTTGTTTAGATTGTCAATTCTAATTTTTTGCATATTTATAGGATACATCTTAAGTTTTTCAATTCTAAATCAATTTAAATCTTTCAAAATTTGTTTGCTTTTAAAAAATAATTTAATTAGATTCAGTAATCATTTAATTACAACCTAAGAACACAACACAATGTGAATATTGACGATTTTTTATTATCTTTCGATTCTATTAAAAATAAATTGATTGACAAAATCATATGAATATTGTTTTCGATTTTTTGAATACAAAAAAAAAATTTTTAAAATTTTCTCAAAAAATTATTAGAATATTAACACAAATTCATAATTTTAATCAAATCTGTACGTTTTTAGTATTGAAGTAGTTTCTTAGTAAAATTTACTTCTGGGATCGCATATTTAACCCTAAATTTATAAAAAGTTCTCTTAATAAATTTTTTTTTATATCTGTCAATTTCATATATTTCATAACTTTTGACATTTATTCAAAAATTCAAAAGTTTATAAGATCATTTGTAGCAATACATTAATACAAAGATACAGTATCATCTAATTGGAAATTTTAAAAATTAATTAAAATAGTTCAAATTCACAAAACCATAGATTGGCATCTCAGGGTTAATTAAAATTGATATGATTGCACTCTATATTTAAATGAATTATTTTAATTGAATTAATCTTATAGTGTTTGGTATCAACTAATCTCACCTTTTTAAATACTATTCATACCTATGTGAATTTGGTTTTTTTAATGAAAAAACACCCAACAGTAAATAACAATCTCCTAAAATGAATAAAAAAAAAAAACTACAAAAAGACTTATGTAAGATGCCTGCCTGGCCTGCACTATTAAACCACGGAAATACGTTGGTGGTTCTGTTTTTTTTTATTATTATTATTATACTTTTATTTTAAATGCAATGGTTAAACACATATATATACATATATACTTTGCATGTATGTACTATACGTATTATTCGACATTATATTTAAGGTCGCTGCTAGTATTACCGTTAAAAATTTATCAATAATCGATTTTGTTTCGGACTGATTCGATTCGATGGTTAAATCAAAGCAAAAATCAACCTAACAACAATAATATAACTACAATTAAAATAATAAAAAAAAAAATAAAAAAAAATTAAAACCAAAAAGTAAATAAATAAAAAAAAGAAAAATAAAATCAAAAAAAGAAAATATAATAAAATATATAATAATAATATAAGAGGAAGAAGATTGGATCAACAAATTAATGATCTGAAAAACCTCGATTAAATACCATTCAAAAGTAAAAAATCAACAAAAATCTTATATAATAATGTACATATACTCATACATAATATACATATATGTAAATGTATATTTTGGATTAAATTATATTGTAAACTTTATATTATCGTAGATCGGGATTAATAATGTATCTATAGATATATTTTGATACTATAGAATATAGATAGATTATAGGGGTTGCATGAATTAAGGTCGAAAAACATTAAAGTCGAAAACGGTAAATGAATTAAAGTCGAAAAAAAATTGAAATTTTTTTTCGACTTTAATTCATTTTACATTTTTCGATTTTATTTCATATGCACTAAAGTCGAAAAAAAAAAAATGAATTAAAATAGAAAAAATAATTTTCGACTTTAATTCATTTTTAATATTTTCGATTTTAATTCATATGAATTAACGTAGAAAATTTTCGACTTTAATTCATTTTTAATATTTTCGATTTTAATTCATATGAATTAATGTAGAAAATTTTCGACTTTAATTCATTTTTAATATTTTCGTTTTTAATTCATATGAATTAATGTAGAAAATTTTCGACTTTAATTCATTTTTTTACAAAATTACAAAAACAACAAAAAAAAATTAAGTTTACATTTTTAATCATTTGATATAGCTAAATAACTTACATATTTACATATATTCTGGAAAAAGCGGCAATCCTGATTTGAATCCAACTCTAAAATCCTTCCTAATTCAGAATCTTGCATATACATAATAAATATTCTGGAAAAAGCGGCAATCCTGATTTTGAATCCAACTTTAAAATCCCTCCTAATTCAGAATACCACATATACACATACTTAAATATTCTGGAAAAAGCGTAAAACCCTGCTTTTGAATCAAACTCTAAAATGTGGGATTCCGAATTACGAGGGATTTTAGAGTTGGATTCAAAATCAGGATTGCCGCTTTTTCCAGAATATTTATTATGTATATGCAAGATTCTGAATTAGGAAGGATTTTAGAGTTGGATTCAAATCAGGATTGCCGCTTTTTCCAGAATATTTATATATGTGTATATGTGGGATTCTGAATTTGGAGGGATTTTAAAGTTGGATTCAAAAGCAGAGTTTTAATCTAATTTAATTTAATTTAATTAAAGTAGAAAATTTTCGACTTTAATTCATTTTTAATATTTTCGGTTTTAGTTCATATGAATTAAAGTAGAAAATTTTCGACTTTAATTCATTTTTAATATTTTCGGTTTTAGTTCATATGAATTAAAGTAGAAAATTTTCGACTTTAATTCATTTTTAATATTTTCGGTTTTAGTTCATATGAATTAAAGTAGAAAATTTTCGACTTTAATTCATTTTTCAAACATAAAAAAAATTTTTCGATTTTATTTCATTTTTAAATTTTTTTAAATTTTACCATTTTCGACTTTAATTCATTTTAATTTTTCGACATTAATTCATATGAATTAAAGTAGAATTTTTTTCGACTTTAATTCATTTACCGTTTCGACTTTAATGTTTTTCGACCTTAATTCATGCAACCGATTATAGGTAGGTAGATGGAAATGACGGATTTTTTGGATTAAATTTAAATTGGACGGTTTTTTTTTTTTTTAAGATAATAACGTGGATATGACAAAAGATTTTTAAAAATGGAAGCAAAACTATGAATATGCCAGTAAGATTTTACGGTTTTAATTAAAGAATCAACAAAAATATGATTGAAATATGTTCAGAGGTGCTGCACCTTATATACTCTTAAATTGTTTTTTTTTTTAATTAAATTCCATCCTACTTACATACTTACATACTATCCATATATAAGTATGCATGTAGTGCTCCCCCAGACATATTTGGTAGATTGTTTAATTGAAAATGAATTTATATCAGATTTTTTTAAATTTCAATCAAAAGCCAATCAAAATGTTAGACATTTAAATTTTCACGGTTCATGCTAAGGGAAATATTTTGAAATAATTTTCAAGTTTTTTTTTTTTTTTTATTATTAAAATAAACTGGAGGTTGAAAATGTCAATAATAGTTATAAGAGTTAAACAATAATAATTAAAAAAAAAAATTAAATGACCGCCACTACTGCTGACATTTAATTGGAGCATCTTTTCTTTCTTCATCAGCGTTTTTTGGTCTTATTCTTCTTTTTTTTTTTGTTTATTTTTGGTTGGTAATCACATGAAGGAAACGTAGGTTCAATGTAGGTTTAAAATAATAGTTATATACAAAGAAGTCTTTTTTTTTTAATCGTTTTATACCGTAGAAAAGTAGTTATGAAGAATATAAAAAAAAATTAATTGAAACTTTTTTTAAGCACACACTTAAAATTTAACCTCCAAAAATTCATTATTTTATTTAATAATTAAATGAATAATGATTTCTATTTTGTTATAAATTTATTTTTTTCAATTTTTTTAAAAGTCTTGATTCGGTTTAACCTTTACTTAAAGTTTTATTTTGTTGGGGTTAAATCTTCCTTTTGTCTAGGACACGAATGAAAAAAATGCCGGAATTAAAAAAAACAAAATTTTCATGGTTTAAAAATGAAAAATTTTGTGAATTTACAAAAAAAAAATGAGTATCCGATCAATGGTCATAAGAGTTTCTGAACTTTTAAATGGAATTTAAAAGATTTAAGTACGATTAAATGAGTTTTTAGTTTTTTGGTGAAATAGGAGTGAAAAATTGATGGAAAAATGAATGTTAGATGGAAGTTTTGAAGTGAAAAAAAGCAGTGATTCACTGTTTAAATATTTTTTGAATAGTTATTAATGAGTAGTATAATATATTATTTGAAGATTTATTAATTTGAGTTTTGATTATAAAATTGTTTATTTGAAATGTAATTCGATTTTTAATATTTTTAAACTATACTTTACAATAAACTTGACCTGGTAAATTCTTAAGAATATGAATCACACTAGATATTATATTAAGGAATTGTGTCTTTTTAGGAATTTTTAATAGGATTATTTGGGTTTACTACTACAGTTTTTCGTGTGTCTTATATTTTCAATAAATAATACCATCATTAAGTAAATATAAATGATCCTTAAATTTTAAATAATTAATGGCATTTTTTTGAATAATAATATTAATAATATTATTTAAAATTCAAATAAATGGGAAAACAGTACTAGTTAACATTTGAAATTATATACAAAAATATTTTTTGTTTTACTAAACTGTGAGTTCTGTATGAGTCTTTTGTAATTCTAAGTTTTTAATCCTTGTTCTAGCATTTCAGCATGCCTCACTTATCATACCAATTAAATAATTCCGGAAGTATTCAATCATAAGAATTATTAAATTATAGCAAGTAAAGTTGTGATTGGGGCCTTATGATTGTGGGAGGGTAAGCATTTTACTTACTAACGGAGAAGATGCGGATTCGATTCCAGTACGGGTCATGTATTTTTTAATTGAAAAAAATTATTGAAAAATAATTTTTTTTTGCAAATCTCCATGGTGCCCAAAAATAATTTAATATATACAAATATATAATATAAACAAAATAAATAATATTGCTTATAAATTGATAGAAAATATTGAAAGTGGGTGCACAACGCAAGGTCTAAGTGTAAGGATGCGACATAACGGGATGCGATATAACGGTATTTGTAACGCGATATTCAGCATTTTAAGCTACCCGAGAAATGTATTAATTATAAACTGAAAGCAGTGATGTCATAGATCAACTTTAATCAGATGACAGGATTTCAAGACCTAAAACAAGTTCGGAAACGGAAGGAGTTCGGTTCGTTTGTTCGGATTAGGTTTCGTTTCTCTTCTTAATTTTAATTTTAGTTTATTGTACTGTATAAGTGCTATCCCAGTTTAAAACTTGTTTGATTATAAAATTTTTATTTGTAGTCTATGAGAACCCATTTTAAAGGGTGCTGCCAAAAAATGCCACTGCTAATATTCTATTTTTCTGATTTTCTATTTCGTTTTGTAAGGATTTACGAATTGCTGTTTTTAACTTTAGTAACTTTACATTTGAAATTTATGGTATTAATGAGTCAATATGCCATATATAATTATTAAATTTTATATTAACTTATCATTAAATCTTAAACTATTCAATTTCTAAATTACTTTTCTTAGAAAACTATTAAAAAAAAACATATGCGCGAATCATAAAATCACAATACAAAATTAGTCAATCTGTTTAGATTTCAAATAAAAGAAAAATCTTAAGCGAAAAACTCCAATTAAAAGAAAATGAGAAATAAAAAATACATTTTTTTTAATGTAATTCTAGTGAAATCACTTTAAAAAATCATCTAAGGGCGGAAACAAATGAATAAAAAACCAAAAAATAACGAAAAAATATATTGTTTTAAAAGGTAATCTTATATGATCCTAAAATATTGTGCTAATGATCAACAAATGTTGTTAAAAGCATCAATGTTTTGTTTTTCATTCGCTTTTTGTTTTTTTTTTAAAGGAATTCCAGAATTCCAGAAAAGGTGTAAAAAGGCAGGCGAAACTAGTAAAGCGTACAAATTAATTACAACATCCTTATCAAAAAATGTTCTTTATAAAAGTAGTAAACAATTCTAATGATAACTTATACACCTCATATTTAACTTATTTTATTGAATCATTTTATTAGACATATGGAAGATTATAAGTATATGGGTGTTGGAGTATATTAATCAGTTTATAAAACAAAATATATATGTATATATGAATGATAAATTAATTCATATTTTAAATTCAGGATTTGTGATCATAAAACGTGGCGGTATCATCTTTTTAATGTTTATCTACTTAATGCGTTTGTTTCTCTCCCATTTTTTTTATTAAGAAATTGGCATTAGGAGAACTGAGAATATAAAGTATAAGAAATAGTTACAGTTATGGAAAAAAATTTAGAACCTAGAATATTTATTAGAATTATAGAGAATTATATATAAAGAATAAAAATTAGAACATTCATTTTTCTAATACATTGTGGTCCTTTTGATGCGCTGCGTCTCTTAACTTAAAAATCCGGCCAGTTTGCTCCATGGATTCGAGTACCTGCTTTATGGCCAAAGTTTGTGCAAAATTTGGTTGATCGGTTGATCGGTTGATTCGAGTAACTGTCATAAAACTTTTTTTTTTAAATCAGCATTACTCTTTAGCATGTGAAGCTGGATGTCTGAAATTTTGGCAAAAATAGTTTAGCTTTATTTTGATTTTCTTTTGTACATAACTGAAAGCCTAATAAGTTGTACATTTAAAATTTTGCCAAAAATAATTAACTGGATGATAAAATGTTTATATTACGGTGATACGAATATCCCAAAGTTGACACAGTCTCCTCTACTACACTCCTCGTTTTCCAGTACTTTTTTTTAATTTTTTAGAAGTTTGTCTTATTGAAATCTTATTTTCAGTGAATTTTAAAAACGATCCAAGATCCTTCTTGTTTTAAAATGCTTTAATTTTGTATTCAAGTGGAATTCAGTGGAATACTTGTGGAAGCTCTAAAATACAGAAATAAACCCTTAAAAATATATAAAATTTGTTTCCAAATTAAATTACCACAACTCTCAATGTCCTTTTAATAAATTTTTTAAGAGGTTTATGTTATATTTATTTTGTTGATTTCAATCGTATTTAAAATATATTTACTATTGTTTTTCCGCTCACTCCTCTAATGGTCTTTGATAGTTTCTTTTTGTATTTATCGGGTGTTGTTGGAATTTATACAGGTATCTTTTCATTTTGTTTGCGATACATTTATAAACATTTATCAAAGATGAAAAGATCATCATTTTTTATATTTGAAGAGAAGATCTAAAAAAAATACCTCATATTTTATAACATAAATCTATTTTGTGTCCTAATTTCAGAATTATGAGATTTTTTTTTTGTTTTTATTTCCATTTAAAAAAAAAATTTTTTTGCCGAACAATCAAAATTAAATTTTTTTGGGTAATATTTGGTCAGAATCGAACAGAACAGACCAAATGGCGTTTTAGAAGAAAATCGATTCGGGTTGGATCTAAAAGAATATGTGATTCATTAAATTGATGATCCTTGAAAATATTATTGTTATAAATTCTTTATTTCAGATCATTTATAATACAAAATAAAACAGAAATTAAATGGAAACCTTTTCAGAATATCTGCTACTGCCTTTATTTTTGTGGTTAAAAATAATTTTTGTTTTTTTAGATATTAGTTTTGCCTTGTTTTGCCGTGCGTTCCTTTGATTTGTAAATTTCAATTTTTTATAAGCATAAAGAAAAAACCGCTAATATTCATACCTTTTTGTGTGAACTAATAAGCGGTATTACGTGGTCTTGCAAAGGATACCGCATATCCTTTCTTGGCGTTAATAAAAGATTTATTTATTAATTATGAAACTGATTTGGTTTTTGTAAGAAACAATTTTTATTAAAAAATTAAAACAAGAAGAAAAATGTTTTTTAAGAATAATCCTTAGGATATATGAAGCGGCTGCCTCGAGGGAGTGTGGGCTCGATTCCCGTACAGTTTATAAAATATTTAATTAATAAACAATTAATAATTGAAAAAAAATTTTTCTTTACAAAATCCACTTGGCAGCATTTACATTTTATTCTCTTACATGCTGTTATTTTTGTGCTCTCTCAGGACTTATGTATTGAGGTAAGTTCAATTATAACTGCTTAGTGCCACATGTTATTTGTGGATTCCCTAGCAAGCAGTTCTTCTAACGGTTTCGTTGATATTTTGTAAGAGTGTGCTCTATTCACTTTCATATCCTTCTCCTTGTATCTGCATTTCCAATGTGATAGCAGGCCAGGGCTAATTATTTAAAAAGAAATAATTCAGATAAATCTTTATGATGAAAAGCTATCTTCTATGCTAAAATGAGTAAATAAAATTTAATAACTTTTTAATTTAATTAAAATATATTAAAAAATATAATTTTTGCAAATATATAGCTTTCTACCAAAATTCAATACTTGGCAAAGCCAGGATTTCCCTCACTTGTTTTAGCTAAATGTTTTTTATAAAAAATATCCAATTCGTTACTTTTATTTTACATGCCCTAGATATAGTAATTTAAAACTATGATGTTGCGGTAGAAGATACTAATATTAGAATTATTTTTAATTCTAAATTATTATCTGAATTATATTTAATTTGAAAAATTTGAGTGTCCAGAACGCCCATCAACTGATATATCGCTTTGTTGATAAGATTCAAAACCCTAATAGCTTATCTACACTGACGCTCTCGTTTCTCTCTCGTTTCGCTCTCATTACGTAGTCAATAAAGGAGTGTCCACATTGAAATATCCAAGACAGCGTTTCTTGACATTGTTTTGTTTACAAATTTCATGAATTAAAAAATATTCAATAGTTTAAAGTTTATTGTATGAATAATGGTTTGACATTATTTAACCCAAGATAGAAAAAAATTAATAATTTTACTGAGTTTTACTTCTACTTAGTTTACGTAATTTTACTAATCTGATAATATTTTTTTTTTTTTCAATAAAAAATATTTTTCAAAGTTCAATTATTTGACATTTGAATACGTGGTGAAAGCAAAAAAGTTAAAGGTTAAACAACTTTTTAATGACTCCGTAATGGCTGCGGCATGGCTGCGTCTATTGTAGACACTTTCTTATAAATCAATACACTTAACTTAATTTGACAGATAGCTACGCGTAGAGAGCGAAACGAGACCGTTAATTGTTGATAGGTTATAAAGGTAAGCTAAAAACCTTAGAGAAACTGCTCTTTGTCTAAAAATTTAAATACAAATTTCTAAATCCTGTTATTCAATGTCAAATGAAATTTTATGTGAAAAATCTTAAAAAAATTTATTTAATACAAAAAAAAGAAGTATATTTTTTTATATTAATGTAAAAGACCACCAACAACCACAACAATCAGATTAATTCTAAATAATTTTATTTTAATAATTTAATTCTATATAAATTTCAAAATAAATAATTGACACATTAGCTTCTTTACTTACCCATTTCAAGTACAATTTATTTAATTTTTGAAAGAATTCTTTTTTGTAAATGTCTTTTTAGCTAACAAATTTTTGACAGATTTGATCGATTTAATTCAAAATTCAATGAAATCAATTTTTGAAGTTTTTAAATAGAAGTTTAAAAACTAAATCTTTATTTTCAATTTTATTTTAATGCACTTCCTGAAAATTCTCAATTTCATAAAACGAAAACAAAAAACCTTGATCTTTATTCTTCAACTTTAAAAAAAATTTCCTTTCGAAAATACGAAGAAATTTTTTTTTTGATATCCTGCTGTATAAATTCCATGAAGATGAAGATCCTTCAGAGGTGACAGGAATAATAAAGAGCTACCTAGTAAAAACCGTCTAGTAAAACATAACAACTACTGATTCTCCTACTACTACTACTCTATACCACTGTTAGGTAGTCCTTTATTAGTATAAGAGTTCATGTAACCTTGAAGTATCATTGTATTTTTTAATTCAAATCAGTTTGTACTTGCAAAGAACAAATTTTGAAAAACTATAAAAATAAAGAAATAAAAACAAAAGGTAGTCATAATTTTTTATGCATACATATTCATCAGAATCCCACCCTGTGACATCCGTTTATTATACTTGTTATAAGGGTATTTCTGTTGTTCGTTAAAAATTTTTATATATTCATAAATTTTGTACTAAACATCTCTTAGTAGTGCAATTAGCACCTCATTTTGTCTTTAAAAAAAAAAAAAATTTAAAACAGAATAAATCATTTAAAATGTTTACGGAAAGTAATTTGGTGTCTTAAAAGATGTTTTAAAGGTATCGTGAAATAGTTTTTCGTAATATATGATTATTTTAAGGATTTAGTTTCGACTTTACTTCAATTTTTGTATTAAAAATTATCATGAGCTCAGGAAACTTCCTTCGGTTTCTTTTGTTATGTCTAGTTAGATTCTTTGAATGTTTTACACGTCATATCTGTTCATTCTGATGGTGAGAATTTGTTGTTTTTGATTCGAAAATTGGTTTTAAAACTATTTTTAAATATTTTCAACGATCTTATTCCTTTTTTAATTAACGAACCTTAAACGTTCGCTTTAGGTTAGATAAAGGATCATCATATAGTTAAAGATTCGGTATTTATTCAAAATTTGGATTTATTGGGGATACAGAAATACCTTATAAGTCACATATAAAATTATGACCTAAAACAGAAACGAACTGTATCTGTTGAAAATCTAAGGCGTTTCTACAAGTTATAAGACGTAGTACTATCTCATGTTTAAATTGTATATGGAATTTATTTAGATCAGTTCTAATAATAAGAATATAATATTTCCCTCTATTTCAACATGCACATAAATAGACAGGCTCTTAGTCCATAACAGTTGAACAGTTAGGATTAAAAAAAAAAAATAATAATAATAATAAAAATTCTATATAAGTATACTGTTGTTTGACGCCTTGAGAAGAATAAAGCTGTCATTTATAAAATTTTGAAATTGAAAAAAATGGGCGAAATTTTGATAATTTTGAATATTTCAGATTAAAAGTCTTGTAAAATTAAATAATAGATTCTGCAGCGTATATATTTTGCATCAAAATATTATAATTCGGTGAGTGAATATATCTTAAATATATTTTGCATCAAAATATATCAGTGATTTTCAATTGCACTTCAATTGCAATACTTTGAATAATCTGCGATCTGTTATACAAACTTGTATGTCTACTGCAGTAGCCACAATTAAACTAATTATTAATTTCTATTATATATTAAAAGTCTCCCAACTTTAACACTAAAATGTAAAATACCTATAACATTACAGAACAACTCTTAAATTTGTATATTTATTATTTATTTTTATTAATTTTCTCAGTTTATTTTTTCATTAAGATCAAAACATTATTATCCTATATGACGGTATATTTTGTCTTCCTCCATCAGGATATTAAATAGGTACTAAGTTTTATTAGTATCCTTAGAACAACAACAACACTGGGTCAACAACAACAACAATATAGTTTAAAGAATTTATATTACTAACAAATTTATATAATAAGATCATAAATGTCCTCCTGTCCTCAAAATATTATTTTGTATAATACATATATGATACTTTATATATATTTATTTATGTTTGTATGTATGTACATATGTATTTACAGCAATTGTTTATAATAGTTTATTGTTTAAACAAATATTAAAAATGCACAAAAATGATCCGACGAGGACAAAATCAAAAAATACAAAACCAAAGCGAAAATTACTTGTATGTAAAGACAAAAAAATATTCAATTTTTTTTTTTGACACTAAAAGTCATCAATCCGTCATAAATAACTCTTCATAAAAAGCTGTAAATCTTTTTTTTTTGCTTTTTGAAAATAAATTACCTAAAAGTACATATAGGTTCATAAAATTCGGTCCATCATAAAATTTTTTTTTAAAAAATAATTTAAAATGAAAAACTTTTTCTTTTCTTTTAATATTATATTTAAGAAGGGATCCATGATAGCTAGTAAAGAATTAAACATTTTCTTTAAGTCAAATTTGAAATTGAAGATTGGCTTTTGTTTTCAATTTTGACAATACAAAAAAATCTTATCGTCAATTTAAGAGTTTTGTGAAAATTAAAATTTATTTTAAAATTACCCATTACTTAAAATAACGAGGAAGAGTGTAGTAGTGTGGACTATGCAACTCTGGGATACCCGTATAACCGTAATATCGACATTATATCATTCGATTAGAAATTCATATATCGTCCAAAAGTTCTCTTCGAATCTGTTCCACTAAACTAACTTTATTTTATTCAGACGTTGGCCATTGAAGTTAACTACTATAGACAAAATTTCAAACATCCATCTTTATTAGGTACATAGAGTAATGTTCATATAAAAAAATATGTTGTATTGCAGCTACTCGAACCCGTGGAGCAAAATGGCTGGATTTCGATAGCGATGACTGCAATTGCATAAAAATGAATTATTCTAGCTCCTTTATTTATTTAGTTACAGCGCGGACGGTCATACACAACTAAATCGATTTATTTTTCGATACTTATCCGATCCATACCTTTGAGTCTATATATACTCCTCCTCCTTCTCTGCATCTCAAACGTAATGGCAAATTTAGTATACCCTTTTGACTTATAGTCATTCGGGAATAAAAATACCCAGAATAGCAACATTTATTTTATAAAAATTTCCAAGGATATTGAATTATTTCTAGCAACACTGCTATATATGTTAAAATTTTATATTGCGCTTTTTTTTACAACTGCACATAGTTATAAAATAACAGGTAAAAGATAAAAAAAAGTTTTTTTTTTTTTTATTTTACATTAAATGAAAATCAATAATTTGTTAAACATTAAATTTATGATTGTTGTACTGTTGTACTAAAAAACAATCGAATATTTTATGTTAAATATTGAATACTATTCAGTTAAAAACTATTAAAATGATTTTTAGTTTATTATCTATTTAATTCCTTTATTACAAGTATCTTAAGATGTTTTATAATGCATATATTAAAGCTACAAAATTAAAAATATTAATGTTTTTAAAATGGCAATGAATTGTTTGAAAAAATTTTCATATGAGTTAAAAAAATTTTGTAAATTTTTAGATTATAAAACCCAATTTTTCATTTTAATTTTTTTTAAATGCGTTAATAAAACCATAATATATGTGATTATAAGAGGTTCGAATTCGGTTTTTATTTGGTAAAATTGAATCTAATAAAATGTTCCAAGAATTTTAAGGATATAAAAATTAATATAGTTTTTAATTTTTATGTTTAAAAGTAATTCATTGATAATGATTACCCAAATGATTGTAAATTTGTATTTATTAGAGAATTATGATTCTATTTATAAAGGATATAAGGACTAATAAAAAAATTAACTACTAGTTTTTCTAAATAAATAATTTAAGAATAATAAAGAATACTAAATATTAAATTATAAAAGATTATAGATTTGGTACTATATGGTAGTTTATATATCTTAAGATATTTTGTACTTAAAAAATTAATACTATATTTTTTATATAAATGAAATGTCTATTTATTTTAACTTACAACACAATTTTCCATTGATCCTTTAGATTATTAAAATAATGGTTATTGTATAAAACAGGATTATAAATTCTTTAAAAACAAATGTTTTTGATTTTCCAAACAGCTTCAATGTATTTGGAATATTTTTAATTGAAAAATAAAACTACTAAAAAATTGTGCAACGGACAAGTTATAAAATTTTGAAAATGATTTTAGAGTATACTAATACTAGTAAGCAGATGCAGTTTGATATGTGTAGATCATTATGTAGAATTTTAAAATAATTAAATTTTTATTCTAAAAATTATTTTAAAATATTCAAAAGATATAAGATTGTTGTACAAACAAATTCCAGTTAAAATTATAAAAATAGGTATAAGAATTCTATATAGGAGATTAATTGGTATTAGGAAGATAGATGAAGATTATGAGAGGACATTTAATTTTCTTCTTTTATTTTTAATAGAATTTAAGAATTTTGATTTATCATTTAATTAATTTTCTTTTAACTTGTATTTGTAAAAATATAATCAATTCAGGAAATGAGCTTAGAATATAGTACTTTTGTACAAGCTAAATTCATTGCAGAAATAAATTTTAAAAGTTTTTTGGTAAGTTTTCTATGTTTTAGGTACAATAACCCATCTAAAATGAATGCTCACGTGACACTCTCTACGCGTCGCTTAGCTATTTGTTAAACTAAAGCTAAATGTACTGAATCATTTAAAAGTATTCACAATTGATGCTTTCCTCTTAACACATTTATATTTCAAATATTCATATTCAAAACTAAATATAAAGAAATAGACTTTATTTCAAGATAGGTATATATATATTTTAATAATATATATTTTTTTAATATATTTAAAATACAAAATTTAATTGATAATATTAAAAAAAACTTTTAATTTAAAACAATATTGATTTTAGATTAAACCTTTTTAATTTATAAAATTTGACAAGACAAAATAATGTCAAAAAACCGCTGTCATGTATATTTAATTGTGGTCACTGCTTTGTAGACTACATGTAGAGAGCGTTACGAGCATGTCACGAGTGCGTTCATTGTAGAAGGATTCAAATAAAAAATACAAATATATTAGAGGAATTTTCTAGAAATTAAAAATATATAAAATAATTCTAAATTGTATTATCAATGCTGGAATCATTTGTAAATAATAAAAGAAAATATTAGCCGAAGGGCGCAGTTCCTACAGCTGGTAATCACTGTATTTATAATAGGTAATTTATCTAAGTTTTTATATAAGTTTAATAAATAAATAAATCAAAGAAAATATTGCAATTTATAAAAAGTTTATTTTCAATAACTGCTTTATTATGCCAATTCAGTTGTAAGTTTTTAGTGGATAAATAAAGGTACGATGTCCTAGTTTGAAAATTTTTCTGATTTATTAATATATGGATGAAGAGCTGGAGATCTGTAAATTTTTTTTTTTAATTTGATCTAAAATTTATGCTTTTTCCAGAATGAGTTAGGTGAGAAAAATATGAATGACTAAAAGTTATGAATGACTTGTTTCAGTTCCAAAACAAATTTAATTCATAACAGTAATTTGGTTGACTTTTTTACAAGACGTCCATTTTAGAAAAAGTATAAAATATTTAAAAAAATGACATTTCGTAATAAATTACATAAAATAATTATACATGCGAGTAAAAAAAATTTATATTAAAATTAGAATCGCATTTTTCTACTGGCTCCTTTCATCAGTTCCAATCAATACGCATAATTGTTATTTTCTATATTTTGAACTATCATTTGACAAATAATATTAACTATAAATATGTAATAGTTTAGGTATGTCCTTTAAATACTAATCGTTGGAATTATTCTTTTTTCGTAAGTCAGAATTTCTAATTTGTCGTTTGTTATACACATTTTGACAGTTCGATTAATGTCAATCACAAACTTTTCAATTATCAAAACTATTTCTAAAAAAATATTATTTAAAAATAAATCTATCATTTAAAATATGTTTAAATTAATATGGAAACTAATCAAATATATATATAAATTAATAATCAATTCAATTTAAAAACCAGAAAACAGAATTCGTTAAATATTTTTAATAAATAAACACAGGTAACAGGTAATTTATGCTCTAATATCCATGACTTCTTCTAATACTAAATATTATACTAAAACAATTAAACAAATCCTGTAAATTTTTTTTATTTTTTATAAAAAATACGAAAAATGTTTGTACTAAATAAATCCTTCCTTGCATGTCCAAAAACCGTTTAAATTTCTAATTAGCCATACTCACTTAATTAAAATAAACATTTATATTGCGAAATATAATATTAAACAGAATTCCAGTTGCATTTCTAAGAATAAAAATACAAAAAAACGAACAAGAAGACGACAATAGTTTCAAATGTCCCTAAAACATTTGACAGACCCTCTTATAAAAAATCTAGGTAGTCGCATTCGTCTCTTGTGTTAGTTCCTGCGTTTGTTTTTTTTTTTTTTTGCAGACAACTAAGCGTATCCAATATGGGTTAAAAAATTTTTCACACATTTTTAATGTCCTTAATTATACCAATTTTCAGGAAAAGTACAAAAAAAATAGCAATGTCCTTAAAATTTTCTACAAAAAAAAAAAAGAGGGATCCTCTTAATAAGCAAAAAAAAAAAAAAAATATGGGCGGAGTTAAAAAACAAATTTTTAAAATAATAAATATATACCTATATGAACAAAATACTGTATAAGCGAATAAAGAATCCATTGTTAAAAATTTGTTTTTAATTCCGCTGTCATGGTTTTGTTTTTTTTTTATTTTGAACGGAAAACTTATTTTCCAATTGTATTTACGATATTTTACGATATTGCATTCTCTTTTTTTTGTTCTGTCACAAGTCACTCACACTAACAAATAATATCAACAACAACAGTATTCAATAAAATATTAAATAACTAAAAACAAGAGAGAGGAAGAGAGAGAGAGAGAATCAAACATAATTTTTAAAAATAGAATAAGATAGAATTTCGGTTTACATATTCGTAAAAGAGAACGAAATACGAAGAGAGAGAGAGAGAGAAAGATGGAAACAAAATGAAAACAAATGTATAAAACGATAGTATGAGCAAAGAAGATAGATAAATCTTGTTATTTGATATCGTAATTTGTAGGAGGGAAAATATTTTTTTGTGGTTTTTTGTTTTTGGAATGGGTGGAGGACTGATCAAATATCTGCTTATCTTATACTTATTTTACCTTGCCTTTAAGTGTGTTTGTCATGTTCATAAATAAAAATTAAATGGTTTTTATATAAATAAAAAAAACCTAAATTCCAATCGTTTTTCTGCTTTTTACTGGTATGCACAAAAAAAACAATAACAATTAAAACAAATAAAAATCTTATAGTTATAACAAACCATAGAAAAAGAAGCATGTGTGTGGGAATGGTGCATCATTTCCTATTAACAAAACAATAATCAGTAACAGTTTATGGTTTAACTACAAAATATAATACTGCTAAAGACAGATAGTAAAATTTTCTTTTAAGGTATTGTTTATTAACCAACTAGAAAAGGATCTTAAATAATTTATACTATAACTGCATACTTGTAATATGTATGTATGTGTATGCAGTTTATATTACTATGAGTTAAAAATATATTATTGTATGCATATATTGACCGTAGTATAACTGAAATTTATTTGAGACGAATGAATTTTTAAGGAAAAGAAAAGTAAGAGGAAGCAACAAAATAAAAAAAAAATAAAAAAAACAAAAAGTAAAAAAAAAGAAAAGAAAAAATAAGGAAAAATAAAATCTAAAGTAAAAAAATTCTAGATTATTAGCTGCACTTTATTTATTAAATCAGTTATGCTCTGACAACCGATCAAGGAAGATCAGGTTTTTTTTTGGCTTTCTTAAAATAAAATATAAAAAAAAAGAATTATTTAAGATATATTTAGAAGATATAATAAAAATAACTTTTAAGGGATTCAATTTTTAAATAAATAAAAAAAAATTTACAAACAAGTTTTTTAAGGAAAAAACAAAATAATTTTTTATGAATTAATTAACAAAAAAAAAATTTGGAACATTATTTTTATAATCACTTTCTTTTAAGAAGTGACTTTAAAAAAAAAAAAACAGTTCAATTTTGAATATATTAAAGAATATTTAAAGATATTTTGGTGAATAAAAAAATATAATATTAAAAACTATTATTTAACATTATTATTAAAAAAGTTTATTTAAATTTACAACAATTTGGAATCATATATAATGGCAGTTTCAGCACTTAATATGTCACCATATTTTTCTGGATACCCATTCCAAGGTAAGTTTCAAAATTACATTTTACAAATAAATTTAAAAAAACAATTAATAAAATTTAAAAGAAAAAATCTGGTTATGATATTAACACTATTATTGAAATGTTTATAGAAAATTTTATATTATAAATATTGGAATAATTTTAATTTTTGATTAAATTATAATTTTGAATTTTAATACTATTGTCATTCAAAAATAATAGAAGACGGGAAAGACTAATGAAGAACCTTTATACAATATTGTAATAGGTTCTTAATTTAAAAATATTTCAAAGTCAAATGGCTACCTAATGTAATATATAAATCAAACGTAGCACTTGTATTACATCCTGCTATTGTATAAAAAAATAAAATTTAGTACTTACTTATAACTTAAAATACAGATTTTTATGACTATATATATATTTGACAGTTTCTTATTGCATTAGCCTATATCCTAAGCTGAATCTACATTGAGAAATAGCTTATAATTTAAAATATTGAGTATTATATTAAAATCATCTTAATATAATCCTATTGAAATTGAATTCATATTGTTGTAATTTTAGCTGTACAAAATTTTTTTCCGAAGCAATCCCATTTGCACTTATATTATAGTATACTAGAAAACCTAATGTTTAACAATTGCAACTAGAACTTTTGAAAAATCTAAATATGAGAGGTCTTTGTATTCTAATTTATAAAAAAAAAAATAAAAGACTTAAGCGAGAAACTTTCTTCAAGTATACAAAAAAATTTAGCTAATTTCTATGATCCTAAAAAAAGTGCAAATTTCAATCTTTCCAAAAATTTTTAGAGTCCATATATATTAGAGTTAATATATTTAAAATACAAAAACTTAAGTTTTGCAGCAATATTTTTAATCATTCGGAACTTGCTAAAAAACATATTTATTTATTTAATTTGTTTTTTCTCTTTGACATTCGAAATAAATTTTAATTTTAATTTAAAATTATCTTTTCTTATTCTCCAAAAAAAAAAAAAACTAATTTTTATTGCATTTTAATATGATGAGGCGGTACAAATAAAAAGGAAACAAATGCAACACAAAAAAACGTTCATCAAAACTAACTAATAAAAACACAAGATAATGAGGTGGAAGAATAAAAATCACACATTTATAAAATATATCATCTATATTATATATTCATTGCCTACCCTTTGAACTTAAATGAATATCTAATATAACAGATATATATATACATACATATGATATTTATGTTTATGATGGTGCTTTACCATAAACCACAAATCATTATTGAATTACTTTTACCATATACAATACATATAAACATATTACACAATATAATATAATATGTGTGCTCCAATATTCGATCATTCGATATTCACTGTTTTTTTATTGTCGGTGATTCTTTAATTCTTTAACCAGATGCTTTAAAAATTTTAAGTAAATTCACGTCAATTGTTGGGAACTTCTTTTTCCTTTGGATTTAAAAGAGATGAATACATTTTCTAATATTATACTATGAGAGGAGAGAGGGGGACTTCATAAATAAATTGTGTATCAATTTCAAGTTCGGTAATAATACTATCATCGCAATATAATCATATATATTAGCATGAGCGTCCGTCATCATGAGCAATATTATTGTATATATATATTGAACAACATCATATTAATCAGTTTTATAAAATCTACATAAAAAGGAGAGCAAGAAAAAGCCAAAAAAAGAAGAAGAAGAAAAACAAAAACAAAAGAAAAACAAAAGATATTATTATATCGGCAATATTATATTCATATGATTATTGCATTATTACTTTTCAATATATATATATATATATATATATTTATAGATTTCTTTCTCAATAATATTCTGTTCTGCTTCTATTTTTATGCAATCACCTTAAGCTTTCTTTAAAAATCTGATGATTTTCTGGTCTGGAATTTTGATTTTTTAGCGTTTTTTTTTTTTTTGTTATTTTGCATTTTCTTGTAAACTTTGTTGTTATTGTTGTTGTAGTGGTTTGAACCTTTCTTGTGGTATAAAAGTCGAGTGCAACTAGACGTATTGGCGCGGATTTTGTCGGTTAAAATTTTTTGATGTTGGATAATATCATTTTTTTTTTTTGTTTCTTGATTATAAAACTGTTTTGTTCGTGGTTTTTTTGTTTTTTTGTTGGGTTCCTCACGGGTGATGTGATGAATTTAAAAAAAAAAGTATTTTATTATGATTTTTTTATTTTCTTTTCCTTCCCATTTTCATCATTTCTATATATTATAAATATTTCTTCTTCCTCCTTATTTTGATTTGTTATTATTTTTTGGTTTTCTAAAGACTGATCAGTTTTTTTTTTTAATTTAACTTAAAGATAAGTTATTAGAGGTTCAATACCTTTATTTGGGATTTTTTAAACTTGTTGTGTGTTGCTTTACTCCAAAAAGATGATGTTAAAGATGATTTAGCAAATTTTTAAGATGTTTTTTTTTTTTTTATTTTCTTCCGTTCTTGTTAATATCTTTAGATTTTTTTTATTTTTTTACAATTTTTATTTAAATTTTTGTATTTAAATTTATTTAAAAGTCATTTGAATATAAATGAAATGAAATGAATTAAAAAAAAAAATGATGAACATAAACAATTAAGTTCGTTTGCATATTATTCATATATTCATATATCACGAACCAATATACGAATAAAAAAAAAATAAAACAAAAAGAAAAAGAAAAAAAAAAGTAAAAAAATGTAATTATTAAATATTTAAATTATTAATGATGATTATTAAATGATATTGTATCTTTAGATTTTATTTTAAACCATTATTTTTACCTTTAGAATTTATTGTGTGTAAAATATCTAAAGATACATTATAAGAAAGATTTATACAATTTAGTAGATTTTGTTTAAATTTTTCATGTACTTAATGTTTTAGAGTAGGTACTAGATGTAATACATGAGTACTTGAGGAGTAAGCTCTATATACCTTTAAATCGAAATAAAACTTTATGTAATTTTGCATATACGAAATTTTGTATTCAGAGTCCATTAATACATCAGAGTCCAATAGTTGAATCTTAAACCTTTGAAACCCTGAAATATATCAGAATTTTGAAAAAAACCTAATTATATAAAAAACTGAGTTAAATAACTTTCTTCTTTTATAAATTTAATGCAATTATCGGTAGATATTTTTAGAACTATGCAAATAAAATTTGTATTATTCTTATGCATAAATAATTGCGAATTTCATGGTATTTATTAAAATTATCCTTCCTTCTATAGTTAATTATCTATTCTCTTCAATTTGTTTTAAATTATATATTGTTACAATATTGATTACATTTATTATACAAAAGATTGTTTTTACATTCAAAATCAATTCAAAAGTAAATACTAAAAAAAAATTCCTTGAAAAGTATCTTAACATCAATATTAGACTACTTGTCTATTGTATTCTATAAATTTTTTATACAATCTGAATATTATTATTATTATTATTATTAGTATTGTATATAATACCAATTTTCTTTTGTCTGTTCAATTCTAGACTTTATGGAAACCAAAATATTTATTTAAGTTAAAGGGATTATGATGATCCTGGCGCAACAATATTATACAATATACCATTTCTTATTGATGTTCAACTTACCATGTTATCCATAATCCAACCGTTTTTTATATTTTTTACTTATTTTTTTTTTGTAATTTGATCTCTGAAATAATAGATTAATTTTTTCAAATTTTATTTGTATATTGTAATTGTTTAATTGATTCCAATCAACCATAAATGTTATTGTAACAAATATATAAAAATTGTTCCTAACAATAGATGTGTTTATTTAAAATATTTTTTAAAGAACCGAATTTTCCTGGAAAAACAGAATTTAAAAATAACAAGAAAAAAAAAAAATTGTAAAATTGGATCATCTTACATCTGAATGTGAATCTAAATTCTCTTGTCCTTTAAATCTATTTCAAAAAGGATCAATTAGTTTAAAAAGTATCTTCAAGGATGAATGAATCTTAAGTTTGGTTCATTGTGGTAAAAATGGTTATTAAGTTAATTTAACTATTAAAAGATACAGTATTTATTTATTATATTTATTCATTTCACCTGTAAATACACAAAATATCTATACGTCATATAATCAAAGATATTCAAATTTTTAATTTTTTTTTTTTGAAAAGATACAAAACAATAATACAAAAGATATTTGAAATTAATTTTGAAAAGGTTTTTTCCATATTTTTTTATTAAAATATCATTTTAAAAATGACATTTTAACAATAGTTATTGCATTGTAATTGCCTTTTGTCTGCACAATAACATTTTATGGGTGGTCAACTGTATGAACTTATTTTTTTAGTGAAAGAATTTTTAAATTTTTTCAAAAATTCACATCGTAATTGAACCTTCATTTAGGAAATTTTGAAGTTTCTGTATTTTGGAGATAAATAACTATACATAAAAATTAATGCACCCTCCTTCAATTTTATTTAGTGCGATTGTCCTTATGATTTCCTAGGTTTTTTGTGTTAATTTTTGTCATATATATCTTAGGCCCTATATTCTTTTATAATAAGTTTGTATCTATTTTCGAATTTTTTTCGAAATTTTTTTGACATGACACAACATAAATATTAGAGATTCTCATCTTTTGTATGGTGCTTTAGTGGTGCACTTACAAATTGAAAAATTTTCAATTTAAGTAAAAACATTAAAATTCATCTATAGATTGTTATCCTAGAAAATATTATTAGATCTATTAGAATTGTTATACACATTATAAACCTTCCTCGTTTTTGTTTGAAAGGTAATCATCCCAGGCAGACAATGAAGGAAAGATACAAGAAAAAAACAAAACAAAAAAAAAAAACGGAATAGAACAAAAGAAGGACGGAGATCAATGAAGATCAGAAAGATTTGAAATTTTATATGAGAAAAAAAAAGAAGATTTAATAAAAATATAAAAGAAAAACTCATCTCATTCGGTTTTCGGTACCTTTTTCTTCTTTTGTTTTGTTTTCATTAAAAAATAAAAGTTAAATTTGTATCAAATAAATATGATTTGCCGGCATTTCTTTTTGATATCCTGTAGACACAATGGAGACCACCATCGGTCATGAAATATTATTGTTAATTAAAGTGATCTATATATAAATGGATCAAATGTATATATACATATAATATAATAGAACCTGTAAATTTGACATTAATATCGATGTTATCGAATTGACTTTTTTAATAAATTAAGCACGTACAAAAATATCAACAATAAAGAATGGTATTACAATTGTATCTTGTAGATTAATTAATTTAAGAACTTTTTTTAATAACCAGATTTTTTCTTTTACTTAAATTGAATTTATTAAATAAATATTTTGAATTAGAATCCAATTATTAAATTCAATTTTTTTTTTATAGGACAAGGACGTGTCAATCAATTGGGTGGAGTTTTTATTAATGGTCGTCCATTACCAAATCATATTCGATTGAAAATTGTTGAAATGGCTGCAGCTGGTATAAGGCCATGTGTAATTTCCCGTCAATTACGTGTTTCACATGGATGTGTTTCAAAAATTTTGAATAGATATCAAGAAACAGGATCAATCCGGCCAGGAGTGATTGGTGGTTCAAAACCACGTGTTGCTACACCAGAAATTGAAACAAAAATTGAAGAAATGAAAAAAGATAACCCCGGCATATTTAGTTGGGAAATTCGTGCTAAACTTATTGAACAAGGTGTATGCGATAAAAATTCAGCACCATCAGTTAGTTCAATTAGCCGTTTATTACGCGGTGGCTTACGTGGCGATGAATCAGATTCAGGTATGGGAAATCGTAGTCATTCAATTGACGGAATATTAGGTGGATCATCTTGTGATGATAGTGACACAGAATCTGAACCTGGTATACAATTAAAACGTAAACAACGCCGTTCACGTACTACATTTTCTGGTGATCAATTGGATGCTTTAGAAAAGGCATTTGCTCGTACACAGTATCCTGATGTTTATACACGTGAAGAATTGGCACAAAAAACTCGTTTAACTGAAGCTCGTGTACAAGTTTGGTTTTCAAATCGTAGAGCCCGTCTTCGTAAACAATTAAATGGTCAATCATTATCATCGTTTAATGCTAGTTTAACCAGTGCAAGTTTCAATCCAGTACCATATGCTTCATCATCTGTTCAGCACAATTTGGGAGTAACTGGAACATCAGCATCAACTGGTTCATCTTTTATGCCAGCTGCCACATCATGGTCACATCATCATCAAGGTTATGGTATAAATGAACACAATACTGCTTCAGTTGCTGCTGCTTCTCTCCAAAATCAACAATCTGCAGTAAATTCAGGATTCAGTCATCATTTAATTGGTTCATCCGTATCAATGTCACCACCAGCCAGTTCAAGTTCAATGAGCCCGGTTTCATTAAGTCCAGTCCATAATTCACAAACAACTAATAATGAAAATATTAATTCAACTATTGCAGCTAGCAATAACAATAATTATTCTTATTTGAATTCATTTGATCAACAATTGGGCTATGGAACTTCGAATTATGGAAATCCAACTACAACAAATATTGCATCTAATACAAATACAGCTGATTTCTCTGCTCAGTGGAAATCCCAATTTGCTCAACAAACAAAATATTCAGCACAAGCTGCTTCCGAATGGGAAAATTATAGTTCATTTTTGAGTAATAGTCATCATCACATGGCTAATTTCCATCACAGTACAATGGATGCAAAATCAGGATATCATCCATATTCAATTGGTCATATGGGTGGTTTTGAAATGAGCAGTAGAGTTCATTAAATTTAAAATTACATAATTAGTTTGAAAATTATTTAAAAATTATAGTTTGATGTCTGTCGGATTTGTTTTTTTAATTAATTAAATATAAGAGGCTTAAGTAAAATTTATATGTACTTTCTTTTAATTTAAATAAGAAAATGTAAATAATTGCTTGAAAATTAAATGTAACTTTATTTAAATGTTGAAAATCAAAATTAAATTATAATTTTATAGAATTTAGATCAAAATAGTTTTAGAAAAAAATAAAATATATCAATAAAATAAAAATAAATGTTTTATTTAATGTATGGGTTTGGATGAAAAATTATGCTGTAAATCATTTTTAGCTCATTTTTCAAAATTTTGAAAAAAATGTGTCTATAAAGTTTCACTCTGTCCGTCCAAAATAAGAGGTCAAAATTGAAATTTGGCTAATCTTAAGCAGCTGTAACTTAAATACACGTTCAATTTTTTTTTAGTAGTATGAGGTCCAACTTATATTTTAAAAGCGTTCTAAATTAAAAAAGCGTTCTTAAAATTGAGGAAAGTGTCTCTTATGGTTAACCATTTTTGCTTAGATAATAAAATTCTAAGAAAAACTCCAAATTTTGGTGGAAAACACAATTTAATTACTAAAACCCGAAAATTTTGGAAGGGGCGACTATACTTATAATTAATATTTAATAATGAATTGATGAAATAACTAAATTATAATATTATTATTTATTTTTATATATATTTTTTGCCATAAACTCAGTATGAAACAAAATATAATTTTGAAAATGTGCTTTTTTAAGAACCCTTGGTTTTTTTCATTCCTTAGTAAATTTTAAAAACACAATATTAAACTTTTATTCTAAATTTCCTGTAGTCAACTCAACATATGCACTACCAAGATAATTCAAAATTATAAATGACGTTTTGATGTTGGAATTCAAATTGTTAATACAACAATCGCAGCCATGACGCAACATCGAAGTTTTAAAATGTCATTAGCTATCAAATGTCTTAAGAACAATTAAGCTATCAAGCAAAATGTTGAAATCGTTAAAGTGACATTTAATATAAATAAATTAAGTAAATAAACATAAATAATTTTTCAATCAGTGAACTGAAGTAAAGTTAAAATTTTATTCAATTTTAAATTTTCTAATTTAATTATTTATATATAACTTTTGCGCCAAGGCAGCGTTGAAACATTATTGTTACTTTCATTCTGTACCATGGTACCTATTAAATAAATAAATTTTTATTTGGACATTTTTTTTTGTGCATAAGTGAATCGACCACTAATAAATATGAATATGGTACGAATGAATATTTCTTTCGTAGATAAAGTAGAAATTGAGAACCGATTTTTCGTAAATTATCTCCGACTAAGCTTTACAGAAAAATTTAGAACAGTGGTATATACGAAATTTCACTTGTTATCTGTGTTTCCATTACAGAAATATAAGAATTTCCTCCGAAAAGTAGGAACTGAGATATATTACGCCATCATAATAATGCTCTAATGTACGGATGAGCAATTGATGCACTCTGTCATCCCCTTTGGAAACTTTGGCTGAAAGCATTTTTTGAATTGACTTTTACTAGAATTAGTGTTTATCTCTACTAGGTATGTAAAACTGAGTACGGGGAATATTGAGGTAGCACTCTGATTGTTTATAAGACAGATAGCTCTGTTTTACACTTTCGACATATCCCAAATCTTCTTTCGGGAATCCAGGGTAAAAACATTGATTACAAATTCATTCACAGCTTCATTTAAGAGAAGCGGGCAAAAACTCATTTAAACCAAGATTCAAAAAATCAAAACATTTAGCTGCACTATTTGCTGAACCAAAAACATGATTATAATTTTAAATGTTTGATTTCAATAAATTGGAAGTCACTGAGCATTTCGTTAAACAGTCGTTGAACAATATTTTTGTTAAAAACATATAAGCAGAATATTTCACAGATCATGACAAGATTTTTGATTTTTTGGTTAAAATCGGACCAAGGTTTCGGGAAGCTGCCATAAAACTTTTTTGCACCAATATGAATTTCTTCAAAACTAATTATACTACGAGGATGAAAATTACACACGGTTAGTTATATATATAGAACAAGCACCTATATTAAGTTTGGACAGCTGCCATACAAAGTTTTCAATTCAATAACTATGAATCTAATGAAGCAACGAGGTTAAAATTAAAACTGGGCAGATAAATTAGTAGGGCAAGTTACTTGGGAAAGTTGGACATCAATCGGACCAACTTTTGGGGTAGGCCATTTTTTTTTTTTTTTCGTTTTTCTTTTATGATTTTTTTTTCTTAATTTGTTTTTTAAACCAAAATTATAGGAAAGGATGAGCCAAATTTTTTTTAACTATTTTACTTTTTTATACTTTTATTTCATTTTATACATCATAGTAGGTATGTACGGGTTTCTAAATGTTGACAAGAGCAACTATAATCTTCGTCATTTTAAATAACTTTAATTTCCATCAAAACAATTATCAATAACATCTTAGGCATTAGTAAAATGTGGTTATCAAACTTTACTTAATAAAAAACTACTTTTAAGTGTTAAATTACAATAATAATATTTTTTATCAATATTTTAATTAGATTTTTGTACACTTATATTTAACACTCTTTCTTAATTTTTTAATAGTGTACATATGACATTTTTCTACTCATATTTTGATTTTCACTATTTTTTAGTACCATGTCGGTTTCCTTTGTAAATAAATTAATGAAAAATCCTTTAGTACAAAATAATGGCAACAGCGACAATATAACATAAAATTTGTTTTTGTTTTCAGATACCATACATTTGACATTCATAAAATTCCATATTTCTTATGTAGTGTATCTCTGTATACTCTTTAAACCTATATTAGTTCTTAGAAAGCCAACACCAATTCTAACTTTATGTAAATCAACATGCAATATAATAAAAATAAAATATAAATTTTTATTTTATTTTATTGTTGGTTTTCACGGAGTTTTAAGAGTTGTTTTCTCTTCTGTTTTTTTATTTTTTATTTTTTTATTCTTTAGTAATAATTTTTATGGTCGTGTCATATTTTTAAATATTTAATGTCCTTGGACCTACTTATATTCATAGAATGGTTTCATTTATATGAAATTTTTTGTCGTTCTTGTAATAAAAATTCAATTTATTAAATAAAAAAAAAAAAAAATGAAGAAACCTTTACAATATTCATTTCAATTCAACAGAAAACTCATAATGGAATTAAATAAAGAGGAATTTGTTTCATTTTTTATTGTGTGTGTTGAATACAATTGATATATGATCGATTTTATTTATTGAAAATCAGTAGCTAGAAAGGATAACAATAATAAGACTTCAAAAAAAAAAATTTGTTATAATTATTTTAATCGTTATTTTAATAGCCGTTGGCTGATTTGGCGGTATGGTTTCAGAAAGCTCTAATTTTTATTTGAATAAGACTTTTTCTGTGCAGCAAGACGATTTGCAGCAGTAGGAGGTATTTTGGCGGCACTCTTTTTTAAAACATTGATTTTAAACATCTGTCTGGAAAAAAATTTAAGCTTCATCTTCGGTATATAGTCGAAAGCTTACTGCTTGGTGTAAAGTAACGTAATTGGTATATCATGTTATTACGATATATTCTTGTGGTAGAGTAATTCCTCAACCGGTAGTAGAGTATCCTAAACGTATAGGATATGGATAGTTTCTGTTCCTAGGATGTCCTGAATCTTATTGAAGTACGATATATTCCAGTGGTAGAGTATTTCCTCAACCGGTAGTAGAGTATCCTAAACGTATAGGATGTGGATAGTTTCTGTTTCTAGGATGTTCTGAACTATGGTTGGAGTAAGCCAAATTTAGCAAGTTCTATGAATTCCAACGGAACAGTATAACGTGAACCTGTGATAGGGTATCTTCAACCAGATCTTGTGCAAGTTCCATAAATTCCTGACGTAGATTGTTATCTTAGTCCTGGTAGTACCAATTCATGTATTCCTGTGGTAGAGTTAATAAAGACTTGAGTGGATTGAAAAATATTGTGAAGCTTTATACTTCCTATGGTTTAATTTGTGAAAGGGTATCTTTAAACAGATTTCATGTAGATTTTATCAATTTTTGTGACAGAGAATGCCCTCAACTTATGTTAGAGATGTCGTCAAACTGTGGTAAGGTATGTCATCAACCTCTGGTATAGTATTTCATCAACCTGTGGTAGAGTATGTCATCAACCTTTAGTATAGTATGTCATCAACATGTGGTACAGATTTTCTCAACCAGTAGTAGAATATGTTAAACTGCATCTCATCACAACTCTTATTATATTTAATCCTTAAGACTAAATCACTAAAAGCACTAAAATAGACAAAAGGACAAACAAAGTAATCAAAACAGTTAGCAGATATCCTTCTTTATGATCTGAATTTTTATTACTTCGAAAAAAAAATAAAAAGTGTTACACTAAAACTAAGGGTTAAGTTGGCTTGTTAATTAAAAAAATTTAAGTTTCTGTTTTTAAAATAATTAAGTATCAAGTTACAATATCGAAGGATTTATGATACATCAATACATCTTTTATGTATATTAAACATAAGTTTTAAGAAAATCATATATAAAAATATGTATCTACACATAATTTATGCTGTATATATATATATTTCAGGTAGAGTTCACAATATGAATATTAAATTTTAAAGTTTTTATTTTTTTGGTTAGTTCTTTTGTTTCATTCATTTTTATCGCATACACCTTGTTCAATAAGTTTAGCACGAATTTCCCAACTAAATATGCCGGGGTTATCTTTTTTCATTTCTTCAATTTTTGTTTCAATTTCTGGTGTAGCAACACGTGGTTTTGAACCACCAATCACTCCTGGCCGGATTGATCCTGTTTCTTGATATCTATTCAAAATTTTTGAAACACATCCATGTGAAACACGTAATTGACGGGAAATTACACATGGCCTTATACCAGCTGCAGCCATTTCAACAATTTTCAATCGAATATGATTTGGTAATGGACTGTAAAATTTATATGTACTTTCTTTTAATTTAAATAAGAAAATGTAAATAATTGCTTGAAAATTAAATGTAACTTTATTTAAATGTTGAAAATCAAAATTAAATTATAATTTTATAGAATTTAGATCAAAATAGTTTTAGAAAAAAATAAAATATATCAATAAAATAAAAATAAATGTTTTATTTAATGTATGGGTTTGGATGAAAAATTATGCTGTAAATCATTTTTAGCTCATTTTTCAAAATTTTGAAAAAAATGTGTCTATAAAGTTTCACTCTGTCCGTCCAAAATAAGAGGTCAAAATTGAAATTTGGCTAATCTTAAGCAGCTGTAACTTAAATACACGTTCAATTTTTTTTTAGTAGTATGAGGTCCAACTTATATTTTAAAAGCGTTCTAAATTAAAAAAGCGTTCTTAAAATTGAGGAAAGTGTCTCTTATGGTTAACCATTTTTGCTTAGATAATAAAATTCTAAGAAAAACTCCAAATTTTGGTGGAAAACACAATTTAATTACTAAAACCCGAAAATTTTGGAAGGGGCGACTATACTTATAATTAATATTTAATAATGAATTGATGAAATAACTAAATTATAATATTATTATTTATTTTTATATATATTTTTTGCCATAAACTCAGTATGAAACAAAATATAATTTTGAAAATGTGCTTTTTTAAGAACCCTTGGTTTTTTTCATTCCTTAGTAAATTTTAAAAACACAATATTAAACTTTTATTCTAAATTTCCTGTAGTCAACTCAACATATGCACTACCAAGATAATTCAAAATTATAAATGACGTTTTGATGTTGGAATTCAAATTGTTAATACAACAATCGCAGCCATGACGCAACATCGAAGTTTTAAAATGTCATTAGCTATCAAATGTCTTAAGAACAATTAAGCTATCAAGCAAAATGTTGAAATCGTTAAAGTGACATTTAATATAAATAAATTAAGTAAATAAACATAAATAATTTTTCAATCAGTGAACTGAAGTAAAGTTAAAATTTTATTCAATTTTAAATTTTCTAATTTAATTATTTATATATAACTTTTGCGCCAAGGCAGCGTTGAAACATTATTGTTACTTTCATTCTGTACCATGGTACCTATTAAATAAATAAATTTTTATTTGGACATTTTTTTTTGTGCATAAGTGAATCGACCACTAATAAATATGAATATGGTACGAATGAATATTTCTTTCGTAGATAAAGTAGAAATTGAGAACCGATTTTTCGTAAATTATCTCCGACTAAGCTTTACAGAAAAATTTAGAACAGTGGTATATACGAAATTTCACTTGTTATCTGTGTTTCCATTACAGAAATATAAGAATTTCCTCCGAAAAGTAGGAACTGAGATATATTACGCCATCATAATAATGCTCTAATGTACGGATGAGCAATTGATGCACTCTGTCATCCCCTTTGGAAACTTTGGCTGAAAGCATTTTTTGAATTGACTTTTACTAGAATTAGTGTTTATCTCTACTAGGTATGTAAAACTGAGTACGGGGAATATTGAGGTAGCACTCTGATTGTTTATAAGACAGATAGCTCTGTTTTACACTTTCGACATATCCCAAATCTTCTTTCGGGAATCCAGGGTAAAAACATTGATTACAAATTCATTCACAGCTTCATTTAAGAGAAGCGGGCAAAAACTCATTTAAACCAAGATTCAAAAAATCAAAACATTTAGCTGCACTATTTGCTGAACCAAAAACATGATTATAATTTTAAATGTTTGATTTCAATAAATTGGAAGTCACTGAGCATTTCGTTAAACAGTCGTTGAACAATATTTTTGTTAAAAACATATAAGCAGAATATTTCACAGATCATGACAAGATTTTTGATTTTTTGGTTAAAATCGGACCAAGGTTTCGGGAAGCTGCCATAAAACTTTTTTGCACCAATATGAATTTCTTCAAAACTAATTATACTACGAGGATGAAAATTACACACGGTTAGTTATATATATAGAACAAGCACCTATATTAAGTTTGGACAGCTGCCATACAAAGTTTTCAATTCAATAACTATGAATCTAATGAAGCAACGAGGTTAAAATTAAAACTGGGCAGATAAATTAGTAGGGCAAGTTACTTGGGAAAGTTGGACATCAATCGGACCAACTTTTGGGGTAGGCCATTTTTTTTTTTTTTTCGTTTTTCTTTTATGATTTTTTTTTCTTAATTTGTTTTTTAAACCAAAATTATAGGAAAGGATGAGCCAAATTTTTTTTAACTATTTTACTTTTTTATACTTTTATTTCATTTTATACATCATAGTAGGTATGTACGGGTTTCTAAATGTTGACAAGAGCAACTATAATCTTCGTCATTTTAAATAACTTTAATTTCCATCAAAACAATTATCAATAACATCTTAGGCATTAGTAAAATGTGGTTATCAAACTTTACTTAATAAAAAACTACTTTTAAGTGTTAAATTACAATAATAATATTTTTTATCAATATTTTAATTAGATTTTTGTACACTTATATTTAACACTCTTTCTTAATTTTTTAATAGTGTACATATGACATTTTTCTACTCATATTTTGATTTTCACTATTTTTTAGTACCATGTCGGTTTCCTTTGTAAATAAATTAATGAAAAATCCTTTAGTACAAAATAATGGCAACAGCGACAATATAACATAAAATTTGTTTTTGTTTTCAGATACCATACATTTGACATTCATAAAATTCCATATTTCTTATGTAGTGTATCTCTGTATACTCTTTAAACCTATATTAGTTCTTAGAAAGCCAACACCAATTCTAACTTTATGTAAATCAACATGCAATATAATAAAAATAAAATATAAATTTTTATTTTATTTTATTGTTGGTTTTCACGGAGTTTTAAGAGTTGTTTTCTCTTCTGTTTTTTTATTTTTTATTTTTTTATTCTTTAGTAATAATTTTTATGGTCGTGTCATATTTTTAAATATTTAATGTCCTTGGACCTACTTATATTCATAGAATGGTTTCATTTATATGAAATTTTTTGTCGTTCTTGTAATAAAAATTCAATTTATTAAATAAAAAAAAAAAAAAATGAAGAAACCTTTACAATATTCATTTCAATTCAACAGAAAACTCATAATGGAATTAAATAAAGAGGAATTTGTTTCATTTTTTATTGTGTGTGTTGAATACAATTGATATATGATCGATTTTATTTATTGAAAATCAGTAGCTAGAAAGGATAACAATAATAAGACTTCAAAAAAAAAAATTTGTTATAATTATTTTAATCGTTATTTTAATAGCCGTTGGCTGATTTGGCGGTATGGTTTCAGAAAGCTCTAATTTTTATTTGAATAAGACTTTTTCTGTGCAGCAAGACGATTTGCAGCAGTAGGAGGTATTTTGGCGGCACTCTTTTTTAAAACATTGATTTTAAACATCTGTCTGGAAAAAAATTTAAGCTTCATCTTCGGTATATAGTCGAAAGCTTACTGCTTGGTGTAAAGTAACGTAATTGGTATATCATGTTATTACGATATATTCTTGTGGTAGAGTAATTCCTCAACCGGTAGTAGAGTATCCTAAACGTATAGGATATGGATAGTTTCTGTTCCTAGGATGTCCTGAATCTTATTGAAGTACGATATATTCCAGTGGTAGAGTATTTCCTCAACCGGTAGTAGAGTATCCTAAACGTATAGGATGTGGATAGTTTCTGTTTCTAGGATGTTCTGAACTATGGTTGGAGTAAGCCAAATTTAGCAAGTTCTATGAATTCCAACGGAACAGTATAACGTGAACCTGTGATAGGGTATCTTCAACCAGATCTTGTGCAAGTTCCATAAATTCCTGACGTAGATTGTTATCTTAGTCCTGGTAGTACCAATTCATGTATTCCTGTGGTAGAGTTAATAAAGACTTGAGTGGATTGAAAAATATTGTGAAGCTTTATACTTCCTATGGTTTAATTTGTGAAAGGGTATCTTTAAACAGATTTCATGTAGATTTTATCAATTTTTGTGACAGAGAATGCCCTCAACTTATGTTAGAGATGTCGTCAAACTGTGGTAAGGTATGTCATCAACCTCTGGTATAGTATTTCATCAACCTGTGGTAGAGTATGTCATCAACCTTTAGTATAGTATGTCATCAACATGTGGTACAGATTTTCTCAACCAGTAGTAGAATATGTTAAACTGCATCTCATCACAACTCTTATTATATTTAATCCTTAAGACTAAATCACTAAAAGCACTAAAATAGACAAAAGGACAAACAAAGTAATCAAAACAGTTAGCAGATATCCTTCTTTATGATCTGAATTTTTATTACTTCGAAAAAAAAATAAAAAGTGTTACACTAAAACTAAGGGTTAAGTTGGCTTGTTAATTAAAAAAATTTAAGTTTCTGTTTTTAAAATAATTAAGTATCAAGTTACAATATCGAAGGATTTATGATACATCAATACATCTTTTATGTATATTAAACATAAGTTTTAAGAAAATCATATATAAAAATATGTATCTACACATAATTTATGCTGTATATATATATATTTCAGGTAGAGTTCACAATATGAATATTAAATTTTAAAGTTTTTATTTTTTTGGTTAGTTCTTTTGTTTCATTCATTAACGATGGGGCGTGTATATTCTTTTATGGAAATCTGTGAATTATGCCGACACACATAAAAAGTGTCCTGAAACAATTCAAAGAAAAACAGATTAATAAAAATTTTTAATTCATAATTTACAATTAAGTAATAAAAAAAAAATGACCACCTATCGGTAGCAAAATAATATTTTTGTTGAAATTAAATTGCAAATATTTGTATACGATTTAAAGAATAATAAAAGAATTTAAGGTAGTTATGTTGATAATACATTCAATTTTTTTTTTTTTTTTTGAAAATTTATTGATTTCTGGGTAAAGCGGTTCTAATTTAATTAGCAATGAAATTAAATTCTGTCATTTAATGAAAAAAAAACTTTTGTGTAAATTTAACGTATTTTGCTCCTTTTTGTAAATAAAATGTGTTTATTGTAATTCGTTAATATCCAAGAAGTACTGAAACAAAATTAGTCTTTCAATAACAAAGTATCACACGTTAATAATTTATGGAATATATTTTTTAAAATTATAATTTATAATATTTTTCAGATCTTCTTAGGGGGTAAGATCTACCCCACAAGACTCAGGGATTTTCATATTTAAAATAAGCTTTTCCAATGGGATATTGTATTGTACACTTTCTGGTGAACGAGAGTTTCTAACATTCAAGAGAACTATTTTTAGTTTAACAAGTTTTTTTTAGTAAGAAACGCTCTAGAACCATATTCAGATAAAACAGTCCAAGACAACTATAAAATATTATATACATTCATAAACACGATCAAGTTATTGAAAGTTTCAAGATCCAATCGATCCAAAACCTAAATTAATAACGATTTAGTGAATCGAACAATATTGTGAAAGCTATACGCCTGTTAAAGGGAAAATTTGTCAGCAAAGATCTATTACAGCTTTCCTTTTCTCCAATAATATTCAAATCTCTATACATTTCATGAGTGAAAGTTAAGTTCTTGGTTTGAGTAGGCGGAAAGAAATTAATTTATTTCAGAATGTTGAGGTTATTCAAACTAATTCAAAATATTTTAATGAATTAAGGAAATACCGTTATTTCAAAGATGATCGGATTTTAATATATTTCTCTGTAAAAACGAAAAATTGAAAACTTTGGATGGTTGACTTCTTTTAATTGAATTGAAATCCTGTGTATTGACTACGAAATTTTTTACGAGTGTAACGGTGCTTCCTCATAAACCTTTCTTAAATCTCATTCAATCGATTAGGAACTGTAATTATAAGAAATGGTTAAAAGAAAAGAAGAGCAGCTATAAATATCATTGATTATTTTTTTCAATTTTGAACCATTTGCCAAAGCTGTTACATCAGAAGTAGCCGAAACACCTTTGAAAATTTAATTTCATTCTGTTTTTTTCAAAGTTTTTTAATTATATTTCATATTTGCATAATTTGTCAGCTACCACCAAATAGCATCAGCTTATATTTTGTTTCATATTTTGAAGATAACTTATAATTACAGATTAATAACTTCCAACTAATTTACGGAAACTCATAGGATCCCAAAAAAAAAAGTAGCAGATTGTTAAGAAATCCAAATGAAATTTGAAGAAAAAACAATCAAAAAAAAAAGATGATAAACGGTGTCTAAATTGCAGAAATAAATCAACTATGTGTTTAAATAAATTTTAATTTTTCATTCCAGTTTTGTGTTTTTTTTTTTTTTTTTAATATTTTACCTTTGATTTTTTTTTTTTTTTTTGTTTTATTTCAAATTAAATTCACTACTAATCTTTTCTACCTTGGAATGATATTCTATAGTAAAAAACAAGGTAACAGAATAGGGAAAAAGAGAAAGAAATATAAAAAATGAACCAACTAATCTGAAAATGGGTATCCTGCTGAGAAGTTTAATATGAAATTAGCGTAATCATGGTGTGCACACTGGTTAAGTCACTTACACTGTATGTTTAAAATTTGTTTTTTTTTTGTTATTTTTTTATTTTAGTTTCTTAATTTTTAAATCTCGATTCTTAATTTTTACTCCTTACCAGGTTTTTACGTACTAATTCTATATTAATACTAGAGTTTAGAGTTTTATTTGTTATCTTTAAATTTAATTCCAAAAAAAAAAAAAAATCCACTAAATTAAAATAAAATTTTGTTGAATTAGCGAAAAATAAAAAAAAAACAAAATGTGAAAGAAAGAGATAGAATATCGATGATAATGAAAAAACGTACATGTGCCAAAGTCGTATTTTATTATGAAAAACAGATATTGACCACCCTTCTTCCGCTGTAATTGCCAGTTATCTTACCAGATAATTTTTTTTAATCTTACTCTATAATTATTGTTTTGAATTTCTTTTTAATTTTTTTTTTTTTTTATTTATTTATCTTAAGTTTTTTTTTAATATGAGGGTATCTGAGGAAGTTTGGTTTAATATATATTTACCATTCAATAGCTCAGACGAATTGCATTAAGGTCTTACGAAGCTTTTTAAATGACTTAGATTTAGTTTGAAACTACTTTATCCAAAAAAAATGTGTCAGCTGAAATTCATCATTTCTAATTAATCTACGAACTAGAAGATAGTAGGATACCTAAGGAGATAAGAGTTTGATGAATTAACAGAAAACAAAGCATTCTGAAATTCTAAAGTAATTATAAAAGAATCGGTTTGCTTTGAAATACCTTATAAACTTTGTTCAGACGATCTTTAGATACTAATGTCAAGAATCAATCTAAAATCGCTGAAGACGCTTTTGATTTTGTTTTCATTATCAGTTGTTTAGGCACAGTTCAGATATATATTTTTCTTTGTGACATTACACTAGTAAAATTAATGTGTGAATCTGTGTAATTCTTTAATATAAGCTTCGTTTTCAATTGTAAAACTACGTTAAATTAATTAATATATTAATCATCTTATGCAGTCGCAAAATTGCCGGCTGAGGCACAATTATTTGTTTATAATTATAAAAATTTTTTTTTGTTTTTGTTCTCGAATTTCGAGTATTGGGTGGCACTAGTAAATTAATAGTCTAACAAAGTTTGCTGCTATATATTTAATTATATCCGGATTGGTAACTAAGGGAGATAGAATTAACTTGCAATTGCCTCATTGGATATTAGTATATGCAGTATGCAAATAGTTTGTTCTAAGGAATTGTTAATTTTTGCAGTTATATTAATATCCTAAAGATATTTTGAACTAGGTTAAAGTAGTTTTTTAGTTCATGCTAATAATATATTGAAACAATCTACCACTCTCTTTGATTCAAATTTTCAGTAAAAGACTTAGTTTAATACAATAAACTCCCAATAAAAATTTACTTCAACTTACATTGTAACCCTTTCAATTAAATTAATAAAAAATGAAACAAAATAAAAAAAAAAAAATTGATATTAGTATTCGAAAGCTTACAACTCAATTTTTTTTCCCCTTCTTTTTTTTTTTTTGACAAATATTGAAAATAATATTATGTATAGGTAAGGTGTTGATCGGAATATGATGATGATCGCGCTTAAATCTTTTTAAATATGTGATCAGAAATGCCGCCAGATATATAAAAAGCCTTAAGCCTTTCAAATGAAGAAAATACCGCGCGTATTAGTATCTATAGATTTTTTTTTTGGATTTGTTTTTATTTTATAGTAATTCTGTACAATAAGTACTCTGTCGAAGTGTTTAGTTTTTTTTTATATTTTTGTTGGATGGTTTGTTAGTTTTGTTTTTTAGTATACGTTTTTGTTTTTGTTTTTTTTTTGAATATTGAAGAATGCTAATATCTGTTGAAACCTTTAATAAAAACTGTTAATAATATAGTTGAAGATGCATTTCGTCACGATCAATTTCTTCATATAATCGAACACGAACATACAACAAAACATAAAAACATATCAGAAAGAATATACTAAAGAACTCTCTGGTGGGATGTTACATCCCATTTTGTTGTTTTTCAAGGATACATTTGAGAATGTACTTTGTACAAATTGCGTTTGATCATAGCCTTCTGATCTAACTACATAATATATCTATAAGATTCATTTTCATATTCCAACTTTTATTTTGGTGTATTTTAATAAAAGTTAGCACAGTTTGTTTGCTTATATATTATAAAGTTTTGAATGGAAATGAATATTCAATGTTTTGTTTATTATGCTAATGAAAACTAAGATTAAAAAAATAAACATAAGATTATAAAGAAAGTTTAAATTGCCTAAATAAGAAGAATAAAACAAAACTAATGATGAAACTTTTTAAAGGTGTTGGTTGTCATTAAGTTTGTTTTTTTCTTTTTAGGGGGAAGACGATATAAAGTTCATTAAGATTTTCGGATTTTGTTATATTTATTTTATTGTATAATTTGCTTACTTCAAAATTGAATTTGAAGTCAATTTAGTAAAAAATATATGTTTGGGGTAATTATATGGGGTATGGGGAAATTATGGGGTAATTAAAATTGCTACTATTTGAAAAAGAGTTAATATGGAAAGAGAACAATTAATTTTTACAGAAAGTTTGGATATAGTCAGAATTGAATCTTAGATTTAGTTTTCGATTTAGAATGTAAAAGCCAATATTTTTATATCTAGTGATTGATTGCATTTGTATTCATCAAATTTAAAAATAAAATTTAAGGACCATTGTTTAACAATATACAATTAAATTGAAGTAATTGTATTGAACTATTTCTTTTTCAAATTAAAACTTTAGAATTCCAAAACTAATTCCAATTTTAATGAATTGAGGAATTGCCGTTATTTATATGGGGACTTTAAGTTTTAATATATGCCTGTATAAAAAAGCTGCAAAATCTTTAGCAATTGGATTTCATTTATATCTATAGTAAATTGAAATTTTGTTTTTTGAAGAAAATTTTTATGGATATAACGGTAATTCCACATATACACCTTTCATTAATCTCTTTCAGTCGACCTACAACTATTTGCTGAATTTAAAAAATTTTACTTACATTTTTTAACCATTTCTTCTTTTGAGGTGAATTTAGTTGGGTAAATCTGGTACCAAAAAGGAGTTGTTTTTGATGTCTACAAACAATTCCTTTAATGCTTTAAAAAAAGTAAATATAGCATCTATAATACCGAGCTTATTAATATTTTTTAGGATAACTCCATTTATTTATTGCATTATTAACTTTACATCAATGACAATATGAAATTTTTTAATAATTCAACTAAATATTTAAATATATTTTAAACCACATATTTCTACCTTTAAATTGAAATTCCAAATAATATTGATTTTAATCCTGTTTTGTATGTTAAACCAACCTCAAACAATTTTAAATAAAAACAAGAATAACTACAAAATTAAAAAAAAAAAAAAATACATAAAAGGGTAAATTTCCAAGCAATTTGCCCCTAATCCTTTTAAAAATCAAAAATATTTTCAAATTTAAAATGGATTTACCATTGTAAACCCGAAAAAAAAAACAACAAACAAACCAAATTCAAAAAAAAAAAAAAACAAGATTCATTGACCAGTTTTGTTGAAATATCCACCCCCATCATAAATGATCCTACATTTGTTTGTTTTTGTTTTGTCTTTAAATGGTTTCTCTATCAGCAATTAACAGGGTTTTCTTATAATATAATATAATATACAAGTATCTATAAATAGTAGGAAATATTTGTAAACGTAACGGTCTGAGTCTTTATTTTTTATCTTTATTCACCGTGTCGTGTTATAATTTTCAAAGGTGCAAATCTAAAGTGGGTTTAATTTGAAGAGAGTAAGAAAGAGATAGAGATTGGTTTAACAAACAAAAACCAAAAATTTACAACTTTTCATTTATATACAGGTAGGTTCATATACTCGTACTAAACAATATTTAAATGATATAAAAATTATAAAAATAACTAGAAATCAGTTACACTTTAAGCGTTTATTTGTTTATTAAAACCAAAGCGTTTAAAATTAATTTGTAAAGTGAGATGAGAAAAAAATTAAAAAAAAAAAAATACAAAATCAACCATTAAAATTCCACTGAAAATCAGAATGTCCTTTATTCGGTTTTTATTGCATGGTTTTCAATTTCTATACAACTTCGTACTAAAAAAAAATAAAAAAACACAAACCAGGAATTGTTAGTAATCAGTAGGCATTAATAGATTGGTTTCTATATGCAATATACTCAATTTAAGGTAAATATGGCAAAAAAAAAGGAAGAAATTAAAAACATTAGAGTTTTATAGGTTCATTTAAGACTTTATTGTTTTAAAACTTATTACAACCATGGCTAATTTAAAATAAAAAAAAAAAATTTTCATGGAATTTTTTCATTGGATGAAAATTTTTGTGGTAAAAAAAAATAATGTTATTAAATATATTCAGGTATTTAAAAAAATACTCACAATATTTACCATCGAGGTATGTATGCTAGATAATAAGTATGAAGTACTATACTATACTTAAATTTAAATATAATCCTTTAGTTATTGCACTATACTAGGATTATAGTCCTATGTCTAAAATATGTTTATTGGTTAAATTTTGAATATTTTTTGCAAAATATTTCATATGTACTCAATTTTAAAAAATTAATTTTTCAATTGCGAAAACTTTTTAAAGAAAAAGGTATTTAATGTTGAGTACTGAGTGTTTTTTAATCGGAGATTAGTTGATTTTAAAGTATTAAGTCTAACTTTGTGATGCTCCTTATAAAATCCGAGGAATGCATTTGTAAACTTCACTAAATGTCAAAGTTTAAGCAATTATCTTCATAATAATCTTAAATCAAATGATGAAAAAAACAAAGATTTTAAAAAAGTACATTATCAAAATTATATAATGTTTTCTAATTTATATAAAAAAATAAATGATAATATTATAATTACGTTATTTCATCAATTAATTATTAAATATGAATAATAGTGAAATCAATACTTAAAATATAATCCCAATGTACTCAAAAAAAACCTGTTGGGAAAGTTTTGATTTTAAAGTCCTAATAGCCCTTCAGATGGTTCCCAAAATTTTAATAAGCAAACCTATGATGATTCTCTCGGATTCTCTAAATATACTTAACAGAACTATTGTTATAACAATTTAATTTCTGATTTTGGGGAACTGTAGCTTCATAACGAATAGAGCTACACAAAAAAGTTCTTCCATGAAATTATTGTTTTTACAATAGGCACGTAGTTAAAATTTCTTCACTCTATTTCAAATGAAATAAAAGTTTTTGTAAACATACGGACGGACGGACAGGGTGGAACTATATAAGCATAATTTTACAAAATCTTTGAAAATGTGCTAAAAATTAATGAAATGATTTCTGAATTAATAACTATTAATAAGAAGATGGAATTATAACTCAATGTATCATTGCAAATCTGTAAATAAAGCGTCTTTAGAAATTAAAATTCAGAAACAAGAAAGCAGTATTTTTCCATTTTTAAAATTAACTTCAATTTTATGTTGCATAGTCATTTTATAAATTTATTTTAAAAATTTACATAATTACTAATAAAAAATTATCTAGCAATAACTTGAACTAATTTTTGGGTAAAAAATATAATCGAAATCCAATATTCACGAAACGAATTAAAAAACGCGCGCGATATTCTCGCGAGTTGTCAAAATTAGTTTTTTTTTTCTGTCAGGTTTTCTAACATAATGTCATTTAATCGCCCAGTGTCATCCTCAAATAAAAAATAAGTCAACCATATTTTTATAATTTCTTTTTGTATAATTTTTTAATCCCCTCCGTTTTTTTTGTGACTTGTTTTTATGAGAATTTTTCCAGTACATTGAATAGTTTGCTTAAATTGAGACATTTTATTATAATTATTGGAAAATGCAAGGTGGAACATTGTGCAAATGGTCAATGCATTTTCCCTAAGGATTAAAAACTAATTTTATATACAAATTGTATTGATATTAAATCGAATAGTATCGAATCGAATTAAATCGAATCATCATTGTCCTGTTATAAAAAACTAATAGAAACGTGTAACTTTTTTTTTGCAACTCTTTTCAGATTTTCATAGCTTTTTTTACCCGGATTATGTTGTGAAAATTGTCGCGATATAATCGTCGTCGCTTTAATTTAATTTTTTTTTTTTATTTTAATTAAGATTTTACTCCCTTTATTTTGTATTTTGTTATTTATCCCCGATATAACTGGACGTGAACGAAGATGAAAAGTAAAAGAATTTGTAAAATTTATTTAAAATAAAAATTTCTATTAAATATTACAGTTGGTATTAGACGCTGTCTGGTATCTGGAACCAACCTTTTCAAAATAACCGTGAAAGAAACTATTTACAATATACTTGGCATTTTTGTTTTTGTATTTTGTATTATTTTGTTATTTTTTTTTTGGTACAAATTTGTTGGTACATGTGGCAGCGACATACGACCAAAGTACAAAAAAGAAAAACAGCATATATAGTAAAAATTGACGCAATGCCACCTTTGTCACGGTTTTTTAATAAAACATTTTTCATTTTCATTTATTACCAAAAAGAAAAATCATTTATGTTTATTAGAAATAGAACGATATAGTTTGCATCTAGACTTTCTCGTATACTCGAAATTGTGAATATTGAAAAGGATCATATTCGCTATGACATGTGACGGCAAGTGAAGATCGCGTTTGTTATAATTTCTAATAGATATCATCGCTTTAACATTTGTTTCCTTCTTTTTTAGTGGAACATTTTCAAAACTAAAGAGAGCTTAACGGATTGAGCCCAGCAGCAAGATTTTCGTAATATATTTGAAAATTTGAAAAAATGCCTAATTAGATGCAGCGAAGACAAGCATGGTTGCAGGATAAATTTATTTGATTAACCTGTATAAAATTATATTTAATCTGATATATATTGTATTTAAGAAACTAGACCTCTCAATCGGATTCATTAAAATATCGGGATCGACTTTTCTCCTTTTCCAATACTTTTCCTCCCGATTTATTACGTAACGCAATTGTAAAACTAACAATAAGCAAAGAATGATATGGATAGAGACTAGAAATTTGTTTGTGTAAAAAAAATTCTATAACTTTAAAAGTGCAATAATATTATAAATACCAGAAGATTTTTTTTTACTTTCTTTTATTTCTATCTCACTCTTACACTTTATATTTTTTTTTCTTCTGATTTTTAAAGAATCTGCAATTGTACTACCGTTTAAGTTTGAATTCACACATTAAAATCATCATCATTAAAACCAGCTGCACTAATGTATTAAAAATAATAGATATAATAATAAATTTATGTACTCGTATACATAAATATATGTATATAAAAACTTTGATATTGTATACATAGATGCGCCAAAGTAACTATAATAAAAAACCAAAAAAATATAAACTAAAACTTCCCCACATTCTTTCCCTTATATGTAAACGCTTTTGTTACATAAATTTTGCACGCTTCACGCTTATTTAAAATAATTTTTTTGCCGTCCGTCGTTATAGTAAAACAGTTTTATATATATACATATATGTATACAATATACATTTATTATATATATATTTGAATTTCATTATATGTATTCATTATTTTATTGATAATCAAAAAAAAAAAAAAAGAAATTTGACAGTAATAGAAAAAAGAATCCTTGTATAGATAGTATATGAAAAAAAAACAGGACAATGTAAGGATTTAAGATATTTTAATGTAATAAACATGAATATAAAATGTCTTTGTCATAGTCCTTGATTTTGCTTTTATTTTTTGTTTTTTTTATATTTCAAATTGGGTAAATCGAATTAAAATATATATATATATATATATATATATATATATATAGCAAATTAATCACTGATGCATATAAGTTAACTAATATAGTTATTCGATAAATTAAAATTCAGATAAATTACTACGAGCATTTCTAGCGACTGCAAGTACTCATTTCTACCTAGTGGAAATCGCTTGAATGTAAACTCATATCTAATAAAAAAATCACAAACTCTTATGCTTAGATTTATTTTTAACTTAAGCTCAATTCCACTTTAATATCCTATTTACTTGGCCTTATACTTAAACTTTGATCAGTTGCAAAAATATTCGAATTAATTTAAGGCTAAGAGGCCAGATTTTTAAAGCTCGAATTCAGAACAAAATTTCGAAAACTTAAACGCAAGTCCTTAGAAGAAACCCTGTATTCTAAAGAATACTCGTAGCATTGAAAATTTGTAGACAATGCAAAAAGAATCCAGTCAAATAATATTATAAAAAAATAGTATTATAAACGTGAAACTAAAACATTAGACATATAATTTATTTTAATAAAATTAAAAATAAAACAAATTTTTTTTGAAAGTTTTTTTGTAAAAGGATTCCAAACACTTCTATAATTTTTTTATTAGGGTAGGACATCACTATATAACTTGATATTATATTCATAAAGTCTTTATTTTAATTCAACAGGATTCAACTAAAAATAACCAAAATCTAAAATTCAATAACAAAAAAAAAAATAAGGTTTCTAAAGTAGTTCAAGTTTGAACCCCTTTTTATTCTATTCTAGAAATTCTGGCAAAATGGCGAAAAATGTATATATATTTGTATAGAATAAGTATACGCACTTTTGTAATTTGAAATTGGGTTAAAATTCAATGGGAAAATGTTCATCTTCTTAATTTTGGATTTTGTTTTTTTTTTTGAATTGAAAAATGGAAGGACAGGGACGATTTTTTGTGTATTTTCAATTATTTAATAGATAAATATCTCTGGTGTATTTTGCAATTTTATGATTAAATTTTTATTAGCTAAAAAAAACTTGTTTTTTATTTATTTTAAAAATATAAATGTTATTAAAAAAATTTAATTTAAAATTGAAAGATAATATTTATTTGTTTAGTTTTTTCTTTAGTCTTCTAACGACTTTTAAAATACGCGATACAACTGTAGAACGAGTTGTTGCAATAGTTTTGTATTTAATAGAACAAGTGGAAATGACGCTAATAAAATATTTATCCTTCCCTCTTATTTGTTTTTATTTTTGTAACAAAATGGTTGGAATTGAGCTTATGGAACAATTATATTGGACGTTATTAAAGAAATTATATCTATAAATGGAAGTGATAGAATTAGTTTTAATATAATTTAGCGAAAGTGTCTAGGCTTAACTGTTAACTGTGTTTAAATTATTAGGTAGTATAAAATTTAGAGTACTAAAAATGAATTAAATTTAATTATGCATTAACTATTGAAGAAAACTTCCTCCAGATATGGGAGAACAAGTTTAGATTATAACGGGATTAGTAAATAGACTTAGTTATTATTTATTATTAATCCTTCATGAGTTTTAATTTGTTATTAGATAATTACTACGTTAGTACACATTAGTTAATACTACGAACGATTCTATAAGATTCATTTTTATGAGAGCTCAAGGAATAGGTAAATCTAGGGTTAATTTTAGGGACTTAATCTTTTGTTGTTTCCATAATATTGCCCGTAATATATTCGATTTATTTGTATGTAGTTCGTCTACTATAATGAAATAGTTTACGGACATGATTTTGGTTTTGAATTTATCCATATTTGTCTAAGAAGATAAAATGCTCAGGAGCTATAAATCTGTAAGCAGAGTCTTCTTAATGTTCTCCTCATTGTGATAAAATATATTTGATATTAAACCATTTTCTGGAGTTTTTAGTTCTCCATTGTTATGACTTTGAATTATTTTATCAATAAATTATCTATTCTTACGAGTTTTGCTTCCTTTTACAAATATTTATTAAAATAAAAATGCTTGTATTCTGACTCAGGATTTCTATGTTTATTAATACAAACTCTCATGCACTTTCTTTCAAACTTTATTATTTTTTCGATTAAACTTGCACTAATGTTGTATACAGGTACACCATATACAAGATTTGGCTTTATTAATGTTTGATAACATATAATTTAATTGCTTATTTTTGTTATAAAGGAGCTTTTTAGCTTTCATAAAGGATTTATTGCCTTTATAAATTGAGTGTCTTCCCTGTTCAATGTAGTACAAGTAAATGATGTAAATGAATTCCAAGATATTTAACGAATTTTTGGTTTGCGAGGGTTAATATAGGCAATTTAACTTTACTTTCAATTTTTCCTCCAACAGTTTTCTCATGTCTGACATTTCTAATGTCACATTTACCAACTTAATAGGAATAATCTGAAATGATACATTCAATTATTGAATTAAACTCTTAATTATAAATTAATTTTTTGGAAAACATTTATAGCAAATAACTATAACAAAAATTTTTTTTTTTTAAATAAATAAAAAAACTTAAAATGATAATATAATAAATTAATTTTGATATTTGAAGTTTAATTGATTTAACCTAAAAATATTATGGGAAATAAATAATATTTAGAAAATATAAATCTTTTAAGCGTTTAATGCGGTCATAACAATAGACGTTTTTAGAGCAATTTAATGATTTATGAAATATTGAAAAACTTAGTTATTTCCCAATTTTATAATGATCGGTGCATAACAAATGTCACCCTGATTATATTAACAATATTAAATGTTAAATTTTAGTATATATAATTAACTAACAACAAAATTTTATCTTAACTAATTATAAAACTAAAATAAATTTGTAATATTAAACTATTTTAGAATTTGAAAATGTATTAACATGTGCTCTGTGTGCTCAAGTTCTGCGAATTGTTAAATGGCAAAGTGCCTTTGCTCTGAGATTTTATTTACTGAAACCTCTAATAACCTCGATTTGATTGCTGATCTATAGTTTTTGAGTAGAAAACATTAAAAATCGCCCAGGTTACTCTTGGCCTATAACCAAACAAAATCTTCCGAGTGAGGTCTTAAGTTTTTCTTTCGTCAAATGTATGTCTAATACTTTAAATTTTGTATTTGACGACCTATACCTACCAAAGGCCTACCGACTGAGCTACCTAAAAATAAATAAAAATTAAAATATATTTAAAAATTAATTTAATAGCTTCTTTTAATATGATTTTCTTAAGAAAAACGTAAAAAAAAATTTATATTTAATTTTTATATTATTTTTGTTTCAATGAACAAAAACGCAAGTCAGCACTTCCTTTTCCGTTTTTTTTTTTTTTAATTTTTTTTTAATAGTTTGGCCCCCCCGAAAAATATATTTATTTTTTTACTGAAAATCAGAACAACATAATCAAACTAAAAATCCACAAAAAAATCAAGGGAGAAAAAAAAAGTTAAGAATCACTTAAACTATAACAAAGCAAAAAAATGATCGATTTACATAAACACCGGAAAGATCATAAACTTAAATGCTGCTGTCAATATTGAGCATTGCCGGAACTTTTGAAGAAATTTGGACAAAAAAAAAATAAATTTCATTTCACGTTTGACTAAATGCCAACACCATTTTTTTGCTTATTTTTATTTTGGTTTTTGTTTCTAACTGATACCGATTCAAAGCCCTACCGATTCAACATAAATTTTTTATGCTAGTAAATCCGCAACTATTCTCAAGAATAAATTTAACCCATTGGTTTGCAACGTTTATTTTCTTTTCACAGTTTTTTTAATTTTAAAATTAATGAAAATCAAATTAAGATCATTCGGACGAGATAAGGATCTCTAGTGAGGAGAGATAAGGAACCTATATAGATGTATTGATGTACCAATAAGGAGGAAATAAAGACAATTGTATAAGAAGCTTCAAAGCATTTGAAATAGAACTGAATTACTGACCTAAAATATATAAGTTTCGAATACGTTAACGTCCTAGGTTATATACTCAGTTAAGATTAAGAAAGTATTACCGTTAGGTTATAATATTGAGAGGTGTAAAAACACAATCATATATACCAAACTTTAAACATCTAACGACTTACTGTATTTTGGTTTGCTGTTAATCACCTTGGGTTTTGTTAATAGAAGTCAAATAATAAATTCAACAAAATCTAAGTAAGTACGACGGCTCAAAATCAGAGCTTTTTATTGCACTTAAACTCAAAAAAATATTTGTATGCCAAAGGCTTATCAAGAATAAAAGTCAGAACTTGAATTGGGGGCATAAAATATAGCGCATAACAGTTGCGTGAAATAGATTAATTTAACAACTAAAAATATTTTATAAGACATCGAAATAAAAGGTGTTGTGGGACTGGGGTAATGAAAGTGACTAAAGGGTAGAGTAATGAAATAACATATAGAAGAAACTGGTCGGCTTCAGTTCAATAACCTTTTAAACTTAAAGCGCCTAATAACCAGAATTTTCGTTACAAAATTATCTAAGTATTAGAAAAAGTTACTCGCGAATGCAACGGTTAATTTATAAAAGAAAATATTAATTTTTTCTTTCTTCCGATTTATTCTCAAACCTTTTTTCAAAATCATAACAAGATTCTTTATAATAAAACAATTTTTTGTATTTTTGCAAACTAAAGTTGAAAAAAAAAAGAAATTAATGGATGTTATTGTTTTTTGTTACGTCAACAAAAGCCTAAAGTTATAATCACGGACGTACATTATGGTGTAATATTAATCGAAAAATGAAATAAAATAAAAAAAAATAAATCAGAAACAATAAGAGCATAAAAAAACGTATCAAAGGGTGTAATCATATTAGCATCAGAGTCTTTAGTTAGTTGCCGACATCTTGATTATAACTGATTTAGTTTAGTTTAAAAAAAAAATGAATATAAGTACCTCCATCTATGATCAAAGTTAAGATTTTTTTTTGGTTTATTGTTTTGCTGTTGGTTTTTTTTTTTTTTGATTTTTCTTTGAGTTTTAATTCTTTCAACACAATATTAGTTAGTTTCAGTGAACTTTTAATTTATTTTTTTTGTTTTTGGGTGACTTTCTGACCAATATGGTTTGTTAAAATATGACGTGGTACATACGTAAAATATTTTTCTATAAATGGACAAAGAACTTATAGAAGAGCAGAACTGTTAAAAAGACGGAAAATGATTTTGGAAAAAATAATCAAACTACCAATAGGTAAAGCAATAAATAACTTATATATTAGAAGGAGGCTTAGAAATACTTTTGATTACATATGGAAGAAATTCTGACTCTTTAGTATAGTTATTTTCAAAAAATTTTAAAAGAATGTGTTTGTATATATGTGGCGGTATACAAAAGCCCAACAATGTTTGAAATAAAGTAAAGAAATTTTCACAACCGATAGGTATTACAAATACAATAATGTCATGGAACAACTGTAGCCTCAGAATTTTATTTAACTCCACAAGTTGTAAAGCTACAGTGCCTAAAGTTGGGAAAATCCCCATATTTAAATTAATTAAAATAAGTGATATCTGTGATATAGAAACCCCAAACGATAGCTGCTAAAACTGTATATAACAAATTCGTGTTGCCATACAGTACTTTAACTTACAGTTAAGCGAAGCTCGATTTTTGCAAAATTTTTGATCCCGTATATCTTCCAAACAGCTTAAGAGGAGTTATATCCCATGGATGTCCCAAGAATATAACACCTCTCAAATTTTAAGAGGAGCTATATTCTTTGGAATATTTATGAGCCATTTAAGAAAATATTTTATTGTCGACCGATCCTTAGGAGCTGTAAGGAGAGCAATTAAATTATTATAAAATTATTTTTCAACACACTCTTAGCCCGAAGCTTATTTTTAAACATTGTTTAATTTTGGAAATACGAGTATATTCTTTTTTAAAAATCCTTGATTTTTGACTGGTTAAATTTCTATGTGGAAGTATTTGTAATATATGCTTTATTTTTCAGAACGCATAGTTTACTTTCTTCCGAATGAAAAATATTATCACTACTAAAAGTTTCTTCTTTTTAATAGCTTTTCTTATTATTAATTAAAAACAAATAAATTGAATTCCAAAATTTTAAATTGCTTTCATCACAAACCACACCATCGTTCCCAATCATAATATATTTAATTCCTCGGATTTTTTCCCAAGATTTAACAATAAAAATTTAAACTACACTCGACTGTATTTATTATAAATTATAATATAATGGTATATTTAATATTTGTACATACTACATAATATTATTGTGTTTATCCTTTAGGTAATTTCTTTTCATCAGAAACACTTCAATAATTTTTTTGATTTATTTTTGATGTTTATTTCATCTTCTTTGGGATTTTATTTTGCGCTTACACACCGCTTACGAGTATATTCCCTTGTAATTCTGTTACTAATATAAGCTGCGTATATATATAACTATTATATCTAATCTCATACATTATGATGCATTTATATGGTAGAATTCAGAGCCAGCCTGTCTACAGTTTCTTTTTGGAATTTTTTGCATTCAGAATCCCATTGTATCACTCAGATATATCATCACCAATAACCAGCAAAATAATAATAAATAAAAAACTTCAATAAAAAATTATTGAACTCTTCTTTAAAGGAATTTCGTTTTTTATGTGAATCTAACGTTGTTTTTGCACCACAACAGAACTTTTTGTAGTGGAGCAAGTAAAATGGTGTTATAAGATAGTTTTTCGAAAGCCAATTAATCAAATTTTATCGTAGGACAGTAGAAAATACAAATTAGAAGATTGTGTTTGGAAAATGAGAGAAACACAATCAAGAAAGCGAGCGTCAATCAAAAAATTTGCCGTGATCCTCAATAGAGTTCAGTAAAGGTCATCGATTTAAATTACTATGCTAATGATATCTCATTTTTTTTGCAAAATTATTAATAATTATTAAAAAAGTATTTTTATAATATGATTCTGGAACATGCTTCGACGCTTCCAGATCGGAACAAAAGCTTGACTAAGTTCGCTTCTAAACATTCAAAAAATTCTTTCCTTCCAAACTTTAAAAAGTTTTTTTATCATCAAACCTTATAGTTTTATAGAAAATTTGATTACTCATCTATGGTCTATCCTTTTGAGCTTTGCTAAAACTTTCCTTAATTTAGGCTTCAAGTTCAGATTTAGATGCCAACTAAACTCTTCATTGCAATATTTTGGATCTTGGATCTACTTACCAATTTTATGTTTTTCCGATTTTTAGTTCAATTTGATTTTAAATTTCAATAACGGCATCATTTGTTAAAAGTTAAAAAAATTATATTCGAAAAACTTTTCAGAACCTCTTCGGAAGATATTATATTCTGTGTGAAATATTTTTATTTTCAACTAACTGAAAACTGATTGTATTGATTGAAGTTTTCAGCCGGAAAATATGTAAAGAAAAATACATCATAATGTATATAAATATGTATATATTTAAAAAAAAAAAAAAATAATAATAAAGATAATCTGCATGTGATCGCGCACGTTCGTAAAACAAAAAGAGGCGGTTTACTTTTCACTTGCGCTTCATTATATGCCCCATTATAATCGTGTTGCATTTTAACTTAATTTCATCATCATTTGGCATCAAATATTATCTGCAATATTAGCATTATTGTTGGTCGCTCTCTTTATTAAAATAATATTATTAATATAAATGTATGTATATATATATATATTATATATATATATATATATATATTATATATATATATATATATATATATATATTATATATATACAATACTTTACTGTGATGGATTCCTTATTTTATATTTCAATAATTTTTACAATTGTTTAAAATAATTGTAAATATACATATTTATACATATATATAAATTAAGATAATGAAAGGGAATCTTCATTTATATTTTACTATATTATTATATTAGCTTTTTGTCCATTTTTTTTTTTTAATTCTTTTACAGTATGATTTTTAAAGATATCAAAATACCGCGTAATATTAAAAAAAAACAAAATTGAATAAAATGTCTTTTGATATAAGAGAGCGGAAAAATATCTTAAAAAAAAATTATTTATTTATACAAATGATGGATATCCAATCTAAAGTTTTGTATAAAAAAAAATCAAATAAATTGATAACTAAATAACTAAATTGATATTTTTTTTTGAGTTGATCTCTGTTTAAAAATCTGAAATCGGAAACAAAATCGGAACCATTGACGTATAATTTGATGTAAGAATATTAACCGTGATTGTTTAGTATTTTTCTTTTATTTTGATTTTGAATTGTCAAAAGATGAAAGCAGAATATATTCCGTTAGTTCAATATCGTAATAATGGATTCTTGTCGAATTAGCTTGCATATTATATGTGATGTATTTAAAGGTCCAACTTCTTTGGATCAACGACTACATCTACTACATGTGATTCTAAGAAATTATACTAAGTCATACCCTGTTAAGCGCTGTATTTTGTCACTTTTTAACTTCTTAATAAGAATGGAACGTCCATAAAATCAAATTATGCTAATCCACAGATTCATGAGTTATTATTTTACTAAGATGCGTAGATTACTTTATAGAGGGCGCACAATAGGTATATAGTATAAGAATAACAAGAGTGGTAAATTTCAGTCAAACCCTTCTGTCAATGCGATTTTCATTATAAGTGAAACTGACATTTCTGACAGATGCGATTTCATTCCACTATTTTATTACTAGCAGAAGTTTACTAAAGAATGGTACGGACATGTTGATCTTATTAAAATATTATTTAAATATATTTTGAAGGAATTCTTAAAAGTATGAACTTTTTATAGACTAAGCTACAGATTCGTGAGTTATTTAACTAAGCTGCGTATATTAATTTAAAGAAGGCGCACAATAGGTATACGTTATAAAAATTAAAAAGAGTGGTAAATTCCAGTAAACTCCTTTTTCCGAGAAATTGTTCTATATCTTTTGTGATACTGGCATTTCTGACAGATGCGATATCATTTCTCTAAGTGTTTACTAGCAGAAGTTTACTAAACGATAGTACGGACAGTTCTGATCTAATTAAAATATTTTTTAAATATATTTTGAAGGGATTCTTAAAAGAATGAACTTCTTATGTGTTTATATATTTCGAAAAAAAAACTGTTATTTGGCTAAATTAGTATTAAAAAATTATATTATAAAATTTTTACGTGTTTAGTATCCCTTAAATACTAAATTTAAAGAAAATATATTTTACATTTTAAGATTGATTTTTATTTCTACATACAATCATGTTTGCAAGCCAGTGATACACACTATTATTTAAATTGTACGTGTCATCACAAACTTTTCATACATTTTTAAAAAAATTTTCTGCTATTAATGCTGAATTTCAAAAAGAAAATATTCGCCAATTTATTCATTTTGTTTTTTTTTAATGCTGTACGCAAAACTTTTATTTTTTTATGATTAATAATGCCGCGATGACGTTTCAAGTTATTGAAAGAAGGATAACAGATTCAATGTGTATATAGAAGATATCTGATTTAATATATGGGTCCAATGAAGGAGATAATGTTTCAGATCCAATGAAGTAAATATTGGTTTCAATGGAATTTCGTTCTTGAATTTAAAAAATATTTAAAATATGTTTTGATTACAGTGTTGATTTGTCGGATGGATCAAATAAATGAATTTATATTTTGAATTATACCTACATATATTAACTTTTAAACATTTTTAGGTTTTTGGTTCAATTAAAGTACAATTCATTTTTTTAAGTAAATATTTTTTTTAAAATTTGATATAAATTTTTAAATTTGAATGATTGAAATTTTTGTAATTTAATTCAGTTCGTCACTTTATAAGTGAGGAATACAGTAACTTTTTTTTCGTTTAAGTGAAATGATTTTTGCTTTAAGTGTAAGGTTATTTTTTTAACAACAATATTTTGTTTTTAAGTGCATAAAGTTTTCTTTAAAAGCAACTATTTGTTGTTGGATAATGTATTTGGAATATGAAATAGGAATGTATTTGGAATTGTCTGTATTTATGAGAGTACCCAAATAATTGTTTTAATCTTTGCTTAAAATTTCAAATCGGTTTTTAGCATTTCAGCACTTCAAAAATTTGGCAAATAAATGTATATAGTTCAAATCACACACTCTGTCCGGCCGTTTGTCTGTACTTATAAAACTTTCAAAACGTTTGATAAATAATTTAATAGAAGAGCTTTTTGAACCCTATACGGAGTTTAGTCTTCCAAAAAACCAAAAATTCGTTATTTAAATTATTATTACAAAATTTTTATAAGGAATATTTTCAATCAGAAACGGTCAATCATATAAGCTTTATAAATATATGTAACACAATGTGTAACCTTGACATATGGCACTTTAATTTATCGTTATGTAAAACTCAATTTTTGGAAAATTTTTGACGCCTTATATTTTCCAGACGGCTTAATTTAGAAACAAAAAATTTTGAAAAGAGTTATATTTTATAAAATTAATATGAGTATCTTAAAAAAACTTTTAAAAATGGCTCACCATTTAAGAATTAGAATATTTACAAGTTTTAAACAGCTGGAACTAGGATACCTGACGTCCAATTTTTTTTGAAGTAAGATGTAAAAAATAGATCTCCAGCAAGAACAAATATGTATAAAAAGTAAAATCAAATTTGCTATAATAGTCGCAGTCATCCTATTAATATAATATTCTTTTATTAATTATAATTAAAGAATATTATATTTAATCAAATCTTAAGTCTCTATTATATTATCTAATCCGCATACGACTTTTAAGTTTTAATATAAAATGTTTTTTTTAAAAATTAGTTCTGACATTTGTAATGCCTTCAATTTTGTTTTTTGACAAGTTAATTACCGATCTTTTGATATTTTAATTATGCATAATAAATTGCCACATGTCAAAAAATCCTTTTTAAAAGAAAAAAAAATAAAAAAAAAATAATTCAAAGAATAATATTCTTAAAGATGTATTACCTAATTATTAAAAAAGATTGTTCAACATTAATGGCATACTCCATTAATAATTTTCAGAAGAATTTTTTTTTTTAATTCTTAAATTTTGTTTTTTTTTTTTATTTTATTTTAAACTTCCAAAAATTGCATCTGTCCAATTTAAGAACATTTTTTTTTTTCAAAACAGTATCAAAAATTTTTTTTGAACCAATCACAGCCAACTTCAATTCAACAACATATATACAATCGATTATAATATGAACAATAATCAAAATGATGGTCTTTTTATTGACATTAAAAGGTGCGTATTAATTATAAATGCAACAGTGATTATCTATGCCATACCACACATCAACAATTTTATTTTTTTGTTATTGTTGTTTTTTTTTATTTTCTTTTAAAAATAAAACTGAACTTCAAAGGATCTTTTTTGTTTTTTTGTGATTTTATTTTTATCTAAAAATGTACAAAGGTTTGTCCTACTGAATTGGATAGAAATGAAAACAAATTAAATTAAAACGGTGTGAATAGATTTGATTGAATATCGAATCGGAACGAATTATTTTAAAAATGCAGCTAACAAAAAAATATGAAAAGACATTAGGAAGGATAATAAATGTATAAATTTATTATGAAGTATATTTTGTATGTATTTCTATATTAATGTATAAATTCATTTTTGATCTAAGTTGGCTTTTAGTTTTTTTTTTTTTTTGATTTTATTTTGCAGAATTTATGACAGCACAAATACACATGTAATTTTTATGAAATTTTTAGCACCCCTGGGTAAAAACTAAATTTGTTATTTTTAATAAGTTCCATCAAGGACTCAAAGGAATTTAGTTCAAAGAAAAGAAGATTTGGCTATGAGGATTCCTAAATTATATTTACAGGAAGTTTACGTCAGATAACCGAACTGAAATTGACAACTTATCCTTGGTATAATACAAAACATAGTAAGTGCTCCTTGGTATGTACGCAATAATGACATTCATAGAGATTTACAAATTCCCAAAGTCATAGATGAAATAAGTAGATATGTCATATGGAATAAAGCTCGTCTAGAAGGACATTTAAACATTGAAGCTGCTCAGTTAGTATGCAAAAAATTAATTGTTAGTCAGTTCGACTAGTTTTAATAAGGGAAGAGTGTGGTTTAGCCGTTAAGAATCCGACATACGCTTCTGCTACGGGACGGTTTGTATCCTTCGAAGATTGCAACCAATCCACGTAAGAAAAAAAGAAAAAAAAAATAAAGAACCGAACGCTATTACAGGAAAAGCGAACTGGGTTGATCAAGTCGCTTCAGTAATGATCTCTTATACTTCCATAATTCTATAAAGTTGAGTAGAATATTCTGTCCCTAGGGGTGCTAAATATTTTTCATTACAGAAAACATGCTTGTATTAGTATATATCCTTTATTGAACATATTTTCATTTGGTTTATTTTTTTTCTATTTGTAGGTATTGTATATATACAGTACATCCTTTTTGGTTTAGGTTGAGTTAGAGCCAATCTAGTCTGTATAAGATATGAAATGAAAAACAAAAAAATAAAAATAAACAAAACAATTTATGAACCGATAAAATGGCGATTCGATATGGATAAGATTTTCCTTGATTATCACCTCGCATTTTATTCTTTTTTTTTGCGTTAAATACAAAAATGTTCATGAATTGCTACTAATTTCTTCTCAGATGCTATCATAGTAAATTTATATTTTATAAAAATATCTTTTTTTAAAAAAAAAATCTGACATTTTATTTTAAAATGCATCACTTTTTAGCAGATGCGAAATTTTGTTGTTATTTTGTTAGGGAAATGAATCTAATTTATGTTTTCTCATCCTAAGTTTTATGGAAAATTTAAATTTAAAGTAAACAATGGTTTCGTGGAAGTTTTTAAGGGAACAAATAATTGGTAATGATAGATTAAGCCTATTTAGGAAATTTATTATTCTATTTAAAATTTTTGAAAATTTTTTGGCATGAAAATATAAAATATATAAGTGTTTCAGATTTGTTGTAAATTTTTGAACTGCCATAATATATTCTTTATGAATTTACAGCAATCTAAGAAGTTAGTCAAAGGCTTATCAGTGATAGAAAAATAAAGATCTTAAAATATGAAAACAAAAAATTAAATTAAAATCTTTACAGGCAAAATCTAAAAGACCAAATTCGAAAAATGGATCCCAGGTTATATTCTCACAAGAAAAATGTAAAAGCAAAATATTTTTAACAATTTGAGAACCCCATTAAATGGAGGAACAGACTTATAGATTAACTACATTTAGGTTTTTAGATTAGTTTTGGAGTTTAACAAACAAAAACCACACTTTAGGATGAAATCGCTAGCTCAAATATTTAAGTTTTATTATTGGAGCCTTCAGTTATTAAGAATGGAAGCTTGGGTAAGAAGATTAAAAGTTTCCAATTAGAGAGCATTAAATACTGTACATGCTCTATAAACAATTGAGTAAATAGGATGGTAAGATTGTATTACACTACTAGATCTAATCCGTTTATATTTTACTGCTCTTTGAGAGAACAGCGCTTCCACCTATTTCTACTTTGTGAAATAATTTTTGTTTGTGACCATGTCTTGTTCATTTGTAGTAGTTTTTTCTATATTGTTCTGCTGCATGTATTTTAGGTTAGGTTCCAACATTGCTCTCTCCTTGAGGGTTCAATTCCAGTTCCTATCTTACTATGCAGTTTATGTATCTTCTAAGAATGTGATCTTTCTATCTTCACTTTCTTTTCTGGATTGCTATTTCTATTGGTTCTTGATCAGTGGCTTTCCAAAGATCTTAATTATTTGTTCTTCTTGGCCATAACCTCATAAAAAGCTTAAGTTTCGTTTTTAGTTTTAATTAGTTTATTTACTAAGATTAATTTTAATCACAGCTTCTTTCATTGCATAATATTCCTTTGTTAATAATTAAATGTTCTCCCTGTCATTAAAGTAAATAAGAAGTTAATTAAACTACTACTAATCCTATTAAATAGAAAAATTATGAATTAAATAAAAATTTATTATTTATTTATTTTATATTTTTTTGATTAAAATTACAATAACTATCCATCAAGAAACGCTCTAATTTCCGTTAATAATTTCCCCCCCTAAGCCAAAAAATAAATGAAAAAAACTCAATTCGATTTTTTTTTAATTTTAAACCAACAAAATATTAAATAAAAGGAAGTTATTTTTATAATATTTAACTATGATTGTACTAGTTATATTGTGTAAATAATCAAACAACATCATTACCAGTTAAGTCAACATTTTTTTATTTTTTTATTTTACCTACAGCGAATGTAATGATTTTTATATATTTAATTTATAATTTGGTGTGAACTGCAATCATAATCATCATTATTATTATCAATCTATCCCTAATGATTATAATCATTAATATCATAATATCTATTATCACTACAAACTATATAACTTACATTAAATGAAAGACAGAGATGGAGATAGATAGAAAGATAAAATTCATGGTTTATTTCAAACAAAGTTGAATGCATATTGATGTAATAATACGAACTCTTTTGGTATTCCCAACATATTCCATATATATATACATATAATATATTATATATATATCACATACATATGTTATATTTCATCCATTTATGTAATGGAGTTCATATTTACTTTATAAAATTCTTTGAACCAATCATATAATTATAGATGAGAAGAGAGAAAATATAATAATGATGAGTGAGATGATGATTATGATTGTGCTAATGATGATTATTATAATTTTATCAAATGATTCTAAGTCATCAACACAATATAGTTGGGTGAAGATGATCCGTTTATATTTCAGATCATTGTTTTAATAATTTAAAGAACAGTTTTAAGCATTGAAATAGGTTCATAAACACATTTTCAAACTTAACATAACATTTTGAAGCCCACGGGGGAGGGGTAGAAGTCTTAAATAAAGTAGTTAAAATAAGGATTAAAAGAAAATCAGAGTCGAATATGTTTAAGCTAAACACTTAGGCGTTCTTGCAGATACGGAACAAAAAAGGAAATCTGAAAGGACTTTACCAAGGGCATGAAGAAATAAAAATTATTCTGTGAGAAGAGCTTTGACAAGAAGAGGTCTTCTTTGGTCTTCTTGACAAGCTTACACTAGATTAATATGGTGGTTATAGTAAGATGGTTCAAGTAAAGTTTTAATTATGAATAGTGTGAATAATTAAAAACTGGTTAGGAAAAAAACTGGCAGGGAAGCATATATCTAGCAATTAAGAGAAATAAAATCCTGTGCCAAAGACCTAATTTAAAAATTCTTTAAATTCAATTTGGATTTTATACTGAAAAAATTTTAAAATCCCGGATCCTTCAACCAATTAAATTTTTTATTTTTATTGTTTCACTTCGGGAAAAGCCCTGCTCATGGCTTCCAGCAAGCTTTTATATGGGACTCTGTTCTGAGCCAGTTACTTGATTTCTTCCCATATTTTTTGCCACAACTTTTAATTTCTTTTGTAACTGGCATTAAGTATTCACACCTCTGATTTCCTGCGGGTTCTAATCAAGCGCCTTACTTGCAATGATTTCTGTCGGTTTTCGAAGTGTGTGGTCTATCCATCTCCATTTCTTTCTTCTTAATTTAAAGAGTATGGTTTCTTGTCTTGAAATGCTTAATAGTTCCTCATGGTTAATCCTTCTAAGCCATCTTATATTATGTATTGTTCGAAGGTATTTATTTTAAATTACTTCTAGCTTGTGTGTTGTGTTTAACTTAGTGCTGCTTCAGTACCATAAAAAAGAACTAATTTTGCGCATGCTTCATATATTCTTGTAACTTTGTTTAATTATGGTAATCTCCAGATTGCCCAAAATTTCACAAACTACATTCTTGAAAATATTATGTATAAAGGGTTTTAATATCTCTTTTCGCTCCTCCGCTTTTGGTCAGGATACTGCCAAAGCAGCTGAAACTAATAAATAATCCTATTTAAATTATATTCAGTGTATTTTTTTAAACTTTCAAATAATATTTATAAGCCACCAATAACAGTTCATCACTCAAAAATATTTTCTTTTCACCACACATTTAAACAAAATCATAATTCATTAGCTTCAAAAAATCCGAAAGAAAGGGAACCTTGTGTGGCCCTTTAGGCATTTTTCATTTTATTTCATTTTAAACCCTAAAATGATTTGGAAACTACAAATATATTCTTCTTCAATGTCTATTAACACAAGAGTAATAATCATAAATTTATAAATCGTTTAAAGTATACGCAATATAATATAAAGCGCAACGCAACACAAGCGTTTCTTTTCTCATTCCGTTTTTGTTTTTTTCCGTTTATTTTTTTTTTTCTAATATTAAAACTATAATATTTTCTCACATCATAATCGCAAACCAATGCCTATCTACACCATATTTTTAATTGCATTATTTTGTAACGTCAGTTTTTTTTTTTTTTTTTTTTTTCATAATTTAATTTGAAACGGAACGCGAGTTTTTCACACTATCTTTTTTTTTTTTTATTTTTCTTCGGTTTTTTTTTTTACAAAAATAAAAACGTTCACATAGGATATGAAGCGTCAAAGGATTCATATGTGCATGCGTGTTTGTACTTAATAATCGGATTGTATCGGATCAGATCGTTTAGATTTTGATAAATTTGTCGCCTGAAGGTAAAAAACACTTTTTTTTTTGTGGTTGTCTTTTTATAAAATGGTGTTACCTAATGGTTAATTTTTCAATTTTTAATGCTTTTAATGTATTTTGAATGATGATGAATCTATAGATACATTAGTTAGATACTATTAGCAGATATTTCTCCCTCTTACTAATATTTGGTTTTTTTTTCTTTTTATTTTAATTCAAATATTTGTTATAAATTCAAATATATAATTGATGAATATATATATATATATATACACACATAAACATTTTAAGGATAAAAGGATCACGAATAAAAAAACTTATCATTCCTTGTTCAACTTAAGTATTTATTAATTGAAGTCACGTTTAAAATTTACATGTGAATAATTTTGGTATAAATTACACATATTTAGAATTTATCGTGGAGAATTGAATCTGATCAAACCGTGATGGATACGGTCCTTTTTTTGATCCACAATAGACTGGAAAATTATTTTGATTTGATCTAATATAACTTCTTATATGAATGTGGAGTGTGCAAACAAAGGAAACAACTTATGTACAAATTTGTTTATACACTTTTTTAAAAAGCGTGTAATTAATAAAAAATTGGTAGTGATAGTTTAAATATTTGATTATAATTTTTCATGTATACGATAATTGGTTATAAATTGAAGTCACTTAAAAAAATTAAGAAATAAAACTCAAATATAAAACCTGTGAAAAATTTCGATATAATACGGTTATTTATCCTTCGTTAGGTACATTAACCTTAGACTTTATATGATGTTTCGCTTAATCGAATTGCATCTCTGGTTGTCTTATAAATTGCAAATTATAACCAATGGTGTTAACCCATTTAAGACAGTTCTAATGCATATTATATATTGGATTGACAAGTAGTGTTAATGATAATAATACATTATGCTAATTAAATGCAAATTCATTCAACACACTTGGTTAGACAATATTTTGATTTTGAACTCCTGCCACTGTAATATTTTTTCTAGCAAAAACTCCAAAAATTTTATGAATTATTCACATGGATGTACAGCATGAAAATTGACCGAAGACACAGCCAAAGGATTAGCTTTGATTACTTGCTTTTTTTGGATAATTAAGTTTAAATAAATTATCGATGCTTTATTAACGGTTTTTAAATCTTGTGTTATTTAAATAAATATTTTTTAGGTAAAGATGCTTTTTTGCTAGTGAAAATACAGTTAGTTGTTGGCAAAATTCTTTTGTGTAGTATTTCAAATAAAAGATAACTGTAAATTTTACAATGCTTAGTATTTATAAGGATTGGTATTATTTACTTAAATCTTCACATATTAATTTTTAGTAATTTCTTGAAATTTCACTTGAAACTTATATGTTTCATTATAAAAATCGCATATATATGTAAAAAATTTTTGAGTTATTCGGACAATCAATTTGCGTAACTTAACTAATACTATGCTGCTGTTCTTTTCATACGATGTTGAATCTCAGTTTTGTTTTTCTACTTATATATATCTGTATTTTCCAAGTGTAATTCAGAAAGCATCAATTGTAATTCAAATTAATCAATATTAATTCAGATATGTCAATTTTTTTTCAAAGAATGGGCCAATTGTAATTCAGAGGGCATCAAATAAAATTTCAACTGCATATAACGTGCGAAAGAAATTTCTTCATTTATTTATTTATTTATATACATTATTTATTCATTTATTTATACTCTACTACAAACAGTATATGATGCTTCAACCTTTTCTCTTCTTATGTTTGAGATATTCTTCTTTTTCTATGGTGCGACAGTTCGTTGTCGAACCTTGGCCTCCTTAATCATTCTCTTATATTTCACAAAATCTTGGGCAACAGTTATCCAATTCTGCCCTTTGAGCATTGAAACTGCGTCTAACTCGACGGCATCAATCCATCGATTTTGCTGCTTGCCTAGTGGTCTTTCTCTATCTATTTTCCCATTCAATACTTTCTTTGGAATTGCTTGTCACAACATTGCTGTCGATATATACATTGTATAGCTCTGCGTTACGTCACATTTTAAATTGGCCCTGGTCGATAATTGGCCTGATAATTTTACACAGTATTTTTCACTAGAAACGGAAAAGTAGCCTTGCCGTAGCATAACACCGGCCTGATAAGATTTGTACAGCTGAAGCTTATATTTTCTGCTCACTTCTCGAGATCTCGTTATCTTCATTATTTTTATTATTAGAACTTCATTACCATTACTACAGAGTAGTATGCATTGTTTTTTTTACCATCCCTTCGAGTTACCTCTGATGTTTCATTGTTAACACGCCTTGTTATCTTGGATCCTACATAGACAAAACTTTTTACTACTTCTATGTTTTCATCACCATAAGTAATATTTTGCTTCTTTCTCTGGTTACGTCTGGATATCACTAACACGTTTTTCTTGTCGGTGTTTATCCTCACACCCAGTTCTATAACTGTTTTCTTCAACAGGATATAGTATACCTGGCTCTGTTCTTCCGTTTCAGATATTATATTTTATATTATGACATAAATTATAAATAAATTTTTTTTTTCATTAAATTTGAATCTACCAGGTTTTGAGTGATTTGGAGTTCGAATCGTTCCTCCGTATTAGCTTTTGTCTCAATTTTAAAAATAATGCTTACTAATCAAATCAAATTAGTGTTATCTTTTTTTTAGGAAGTTTTTTAAAAGAAACATAGAGTTTTCAAGTTAACATACATAGTTTCCAAGTTATATAACTTTATATTTATTGCTTAACCATTTTTCAGTTTAATTTTGATAAGAAAACTCTTGTGAGATTAAATCTTCATCTTAAGTCTGATAAATATCGGTGTCATTTAATTTCCAAGTCATTGAATCTTTTGCTAATAAACCTATGATATGTATATATGTCTCTTACTTTAGTTCAGTTTTATTTTTTTAATTCTATGTTTTAAAATACCATGTTTGTTAGTTCAATTCTTTTTTTCTCTTATTTATTTATTATTACAAACTTTTTACATTATTTTTATTTTAATTTAAAAAAAAAGGGAAAAATTAATTTATTTTAACTATTTTTATACAAAACATACAAATTTAATAATTTTTAACTTTAAAAAAATTTTTGCTAATCTTTAAAAACAAAAATTTACTAATCTACTTAAAAAAAACAACAAAATATAAAGATTTTAAGGGGGCGTTTACACCTTCACAATTTGTTCCCTTTTATTTTTTATTTTTTAATTTTGTGTTGATTCGGATTTCCAAGTGGATTATTGAATTATTGAACAACACAATTATTAACTTTACAGGTTGTATACAGGATGTAAGTAAATAAATGCAGCTCTATTTGAATTTTGATGCATTTTAAGTACTTGGATGTTGTTGATGATGACATTGTATTTGATGAGTTAATCTTCTGTTGGAGAGGCAAGAAAAAAAATAAACAATTTTACATGTCAAAAATTTTTAAATTCTTCAACAAAAAAAAATACCTGTTAATTCTAAACAAAGTATTTCAAAAAATAAACAAAAGTGTATTCTGTTTGACTTTTTCGTGTACTTATATTCAAAAGTAATTTATTTAAATGTATGAGTATTCAGCGAATAAATTAACAAATAGCTCTGAAAAAGTAGTCTTAGTACGCTTTCTGTAGTTGTTCAGGAAGAAATTTTGGAACTAGCGAAAGCGTCCATTCAGTATCTGGAACTCAATTATTTTGAAAAGTCAATGTTAACCTAACTAAATTGTAATTAATTATCTTTCTTCCAAATTTCATGCAGTAACTGCCATCTTAGATTATTGGTCTCGCCCAAAGTTTCTTTCATCTATTTATGACGTATTCTATGGCACGTAAATTAACCAAATAACTGCAACCTCTGTTTCAAATTTGAAAGATGGGGTGCTATATGATATAAATTATAAAAAATATTTTTTATTAAAATATGATTTGACCAGGGTTTGAATCCGTGCCCCTCCGTTTGAAAGCCAACTTCCTAACCACTACGATACCCTAACCATTACACTATCCGGTTGGATAGTGCCTTGTATAAAACAAATGAGCCTCACTTCCAATGATATTATTATTAATCCTTTAAAATCTGTAATAAACTTTTTTCCACGATTTTTATACTTTTCCATATTTTTCCTTAAAATCACGACAGAAGAAAATTAAAATTTAAGGATTGAAATTGATAGGCAAAAGGGATTATAAAAATGTTGTCTAATGAAAGACACACTTTTGGTGACAGGTACATATACCATAATTATATTCACGTGATAATTCCAAAGATTTGACAGCAGTATATCTAATATTACAAAAAAAAAACCAGAAAACAAAAATAAAAAGTTAAAAAAACTAATAATAAGAGAAGGATAAATCCAGATTACCGCCTTAAGAAGGAATTAAGCAACAAAATCTTTTTTTTTTTTTTTTTAAAATTTAAAAATAAAAAATTTTGTTTAACAACTTTAGTTGACTTTGAAGAAAATATTTGAAGATTTTAAAAATAATAAACAAACAAACAAACAAAGTTACAGGTGACTAAAAGAAAACGTATGAGAAGAATTGAAACAAGTTTAGGTTTTATTTTTTAAATCCAAAAAGTTATTTAATTTGTTGTGCAATATTATTTTAGGAAAAATTTGTTAGTTGGAAAAAAGGGTCTGGAAGCCCTTGCATATCGTTATCCATTTAACTTATTTGCAAGAAGATTGATTCAGATCTCATTCGTTATATCATTTCATTCTACTGAGTCTAGAATCCGATCAAGTAATCAATTACAAAACTGTTCCTATATCGAATACAAAATACAAACTGAGAAAATTATACGGAAGGATCGAAGGATAAATACTTTTCATTCCATTCCCCCCAGGAATATAAGTTACACTCACAGATGATAAAGAAATTTGTTGAGAGGAAAATTGAAGACTTCTACTTCAGTGAGCATAATATAACCAAGAATATTGTCGAATTCTCTCACATGTTACATAAATCATTTGGTAGCACAAAAGTGGATTTGTGTAAGAAGCATAATTCTGACCAAGTTTTAAATAAAAATCGTTTAAATTGTGAATATTTAATTGAAAATATTTCACATTAGATCAACATCTCTGGAATAAAAATTACTCTGAATTTATAAACAATTTAAATAAAATATTGAAATTAAATAGATATTTTCATTTTATTTGAAACTCAAAACGTTCACTTTTCAATACAAGATACTAAACACTTACATATTCACTTAATTCATACATTACATATTTACATAATTAATTAACACACTTAGTTTGTCTTCCAATAAACAAATACATCTAGTATTCACACTTATCTCTCAAGTACTTTTGGCGGCTTTTAAAAAAAAAAAAGGTTTCCCGGTCAATTTTCTTTAATTAAATTTCACTTAATAATATGGTCAACACCAATAATTAACAGCTAATAAACAACTTACAGTATACATCACATACTCATTTAAACAAACATGTTAACAATAGTTTGATATTTGAAGAGCAACAAGGACACTTGTAAGTTGTAACATATGTATATATAGTTTTATAATATGTTATTATTTTAGTATTTAGTCTTATGCCAAAAACATGTCCTTTACATGTCCTTTTTTTTTGGTTCTTCTTCTAGAAATGTTTCTTCTCAAACTGTAGAATTAACAACTACAACATTTTTAAAAGGACATGTCAATAAATCACGAAATCTTAAAGGAACCAAGGAAAAAAAACAAAATTTGAGTATAGAAAAATAATATAAAAAACATACAAAACATTTAGTGTTAACATCAAAATTTAGAATTGAAAGTATGTGGGTGGTTCAATTGTATCTTTTGATATCCTGCCTATGCCTTTTTCCCTTCTTGTGTCTTTTTTTTTGTATCTGTAGATATGAAAAAAACCAAAAATATCTTTTGATAAAAAAACAAACCAAAATTTAAAAAAATTTCAGTAGCTTGTCTATATGACAATCTCATGCAGAGTCAAAGTGCACTAATAGAAATATCTTAAATCAATTCAAAATGTATATATGTGTATATATTTTATAAATCAATAACGTTCACAGAACCTTTAATAGAATGTATCATACAGCGAACTAAACAAAAATGATACAAAAATCATAACAAGGACATATCATAAACACATACACACACACATATTGAACACAAAAACAATGCAAAAAAGTAACAGAAAAAAACCTTAAAAAAAACATCACAGGACATTTTTATCTTATACCACCCGATTTGTCTCTATTGAAAACCTGTCTTCACTTAATTTCAAGTCATTATTGATGATCATATGAAGATGAGAAATTTTGAAAATAAAAAAAAGAAAAATCTAATTTTTCGTACATGGAGGTCCTGTAGCTGTTATACAACATATATAGTATCTTTTTTAACCTAGTACACATTATCCTGTCTAGTGTATTCCTATTGTATAATTATTATTGTGTATCAGTTTTTTTTTGTTTTTTGTTCCATATACAAAATTAAATTGTAGGTGTGTATATTATAACCATGGACCTGTTGTCCTGTTTTGTAGTCCTGATTTTGTGTTTTTTTTTATTTTTAATTGTTTAGTAAAAGCGACAAAGTTGTTAAAAATTGTTAACATATTTGTTATAAAAATAATATACAAAAAAACAAAAAATTCAGTAATTCTATTTTAGTGTCGTCTTCTTTTCATCTCTTGTGTTTTTTTGTTTTTTAATAATTGAATTCGATAATAATATAATGTTGGTGGTCTAAAGTGATGGCGGTTCCATTATGGGAATGTTTCAGTATGTATATGATGGGAAAATTTTTATAAAAAGACAATTTGGAAAAAATTCGCGAAATATTAACGAACAATTTAAGAGTTATGGAGTTTTGGAGGGCTTTATTGTGAATTAATAGTGAACATGGCTGATTAAAAGGATTGAATTTGATTAGCTTAAATGAAAAAAGTCTAGCTTGACACTCTTCAAAATCTAGTGGTCCAAAATGGAACGTATTTAAATTACTAAGTTTGAAAATGAATGATGGTTAGCTTTTTATTTTGTCAAACTGAAGATTTTTACAATTCAATTGTTGTTGTTTGTTTTAGGGGATAGCATGTGCCATCCTAATTCTTAGGCCTTGCGGATCATCGTGCCATATCACTTTGAATACTTATTAATTTTTACAAAATATTATATATAATAAAAATATAAAATATATGATATAAACAAATTGAAAAATATTACTAATAAAGATAATATATAATATATTCTGCCACGTTTGAAAAGGAAAGGTATGCTTCACTTTTATGATGTAAGGGACTGTTTATAAATTAAAAAAAAAAATTGTATACTTATATTATATTTGGTCACCAAAAGGGTTTTTTAAAGAAAAATTATATTCCCGCACTCCCCTGAACTCCTCGGTTAGTAAGCCAAATGCTTACCAATACATAACCGAGGCCTCACGTTTCAATTTAGTAAATAAAAAAAAAATTACAAATTTAAATACAAATGTTATATATAAAAATTAAAAAGTACAAATTATTATAGCTACAAAGTATCTAAGTGCAATTACTCGACACTATGCGAATTAAGGTAATGTTTTGTATTTGTTTCCTAATTGAAAGAAAGTGTTGTTATATTTTTAGGATGTTTATCATGAAATTACGAATACTTCATATTATATATAAGAGGAATTTCCAAAATATTTTTTAAATATGACAGTTGACTTAATCCCTCGATTGTATTTCGTATCAGAAAACTGATTGTCTCCAAGAATCGAATGATGAAGCAATAAGTTCACAATATTAGAAATACAATATAAAAATTTGCTGAATAATAACTGAAACTTGGAAAAAATAGGCAAGTTACGAAAGGAATTGACGAAACAAAAATTGAATCAATGACACCGTTGATAATAATTTTGTAACTTTAATTAAGATGAAGATTCGACTTTAGTAAGAGATCAAGAAATCAAGAAATAAATAGGAGTAAACTAAGTAACTACAGACTTTTAGAGAACTAGTAGAACTATTTTAAAATTTTGAGAAGTGTTAAAATGAGTTATTTTTAACATATGAAATGTTGATTTCTCTAAATTATCAAAAAATTCATGATAAGAAGTATTAAGAAGGTAAATAAATTCATTTATTTGTTAGACCTGTTAAATAAAATAAAATTTTAAAACAAGAGAAAATATTAAAAAAACTGTAAATTTCAGAGCTGCTGGAATAGCTGACTTATAAAAGTTTTAATACCTTCACACTCTATTTTTAATCATCTGACCTAAGGCCTAGTGGTAAAGATGCCGCCTGTCATGTGTAAAGTCTCAGGGATAAAACTCGGTCAAATCATATCTAGTAAAAAAATATAATAAAATTGTATTAATATATCGTAGCAGTGAATATCGTAATATATGAGAAAATCGTAATATAAATAATTCTTGTGTATTATATACTATAACTCAAAAAATTAACATTTGTGTATTCATAACCTTAAACAATAGCTACAGCCGAGTAATCAACGGCTTAGTGAATATAACGATTAAAGAAACTGAAGCCTAGTCTTAATCGACTTGGTGAATGCTCTAAGTAGAATAGGTTTGGAGTAAAGGGTTGGAAAAGGAAAAAAGGAATAAAAAAAATAAATATTTTTAATCTCCAATCAATTCCAATTTTAATTTTAAGTTTAGAAATTTATGGTTACTTTACAATATTGATTATTAAATAATGTAAAACCGCTTAATATATTAGTACATCCCTTAACAATTCAGAATAGGTAATCGATTTGTACACTTAAGGTATCGGTATATCCGTCGGTATATCATTATTAAAAATATATTTGCTTAAAACAGTTATGCATGCATAATTAATTAATACATTCAAAATTATTAATTTATTATTTTACAAAAATAATTTATTTGTTTTTATTATTTTTGTACATAAAATGTGTTAAAAGAGTGAAGCACACCTTTGCTTTTAAGGCGTGGCTGGATAAAAATAGTATTTATTGGTTTATACAAGTAAAATTATTTAATTACTTTATATTTTATAGTTTGTATTTCCCAGAAATTTTTCTTCAAAATAAAACTTTGTGGCTCTCATTCCCACCTATTTATAAGATATGTACTATCTCACTCAAACCCAATAGTTATTTATCTAAGAGTGCGTTTATACTGAAGCTGCGATAAGCAATGAGGGAGTCGATAAAAGCATAGCGTAGAAAATTATATATCGTTTATCATTGATCAATGCGATGCTCCAATATAAACACCTCTATTCAAATCATGTATATAATTTCCCACGCTATGATCTTATCGGTGCTCTTATCAACCATCGCAGCTCCAATATAAAAACACCCCAATTCTTAATAGACCCAAAATTTAGTAAAACAAATCCTGCGGATAACGAATTTTTAGTATCGTGTAGGTATTAAAAACGGAACGGAAAACTCAAAGAAATTTAATTTCCAGTTTCGTAAACAATCAAAACAGAATATAGACCTCGCTGAATAAATGTTGAATGTTGGATCTGAAAACAAATTAGTAACTCTTATTAAAATCGTAGATGCTAGAATGGGTATAAGGAATAAATTGTCCCTAATAACAAAAAAGAAAATCAAGACATTATCGTGTATAACAAAGTAATTCGTTTCTATTTCATATAAGTATAAGAGTATTCATTATATATAATATGTATTTTTTTTAAACATTAGAAATTCAATTAAAAATCAAAGAATTTAGGAATTTAAACAAAAAACAAAAAAAAACAATCAAAAAAATATACATCAGATCAAATAAATAGTATTAATACTTCACAAATGTGAAGTACTATCATCTATATCAAGATTTTTATCATCGCAATCACTAATACTATCATCATCTGATATAATTCTTATAGTAATATTACACGGTGTTGTAATTTCTCGACTTATTGAAAGATCTGATGAATGTCGTCTTAATGGTGACGATTTTATTATTGCCCCTGAATTTCCAAAAGCTGCAGATGATTGCATTTGAATATTTTCTAAAAATTGTTTTGTTTTACTTGTACCGCCACTACTAGTCGCAGTTGCATTAGATGTTGATGCCTCATTTGTAAATTTATAATAATCAAGAAATCCAGTAGATTTACGATCTCTACATGTGTCAGCTGAACGTGATCTTAAACGTTTATGATGTACAGGTTTTGTACGTGCATTATTTAGATCCTAAAAAGCAAACATTGATTTTATTTTAATTTCTATCAAATCTTTAGGAAAAACAAACGCATACCATATCAAAATTTCTAATATCATCTGGTGTTAAATTATTAGCAGTTTGCAGAGATTTTCTATTTTCATGACGTTTATTAAATGGACTCAATAATTGCAATGAAGAACTTCTTACTCTTCGTCGACTATTTGGTACTTGTAATAAATGTGTATTATCTGAACCACTTGTTGTTGAACGTAATGAAGCTCTATTAAATGCTTGTTCTCTATCTGATGTATTTGTTGAAACATTTTGATCACTATTTCGATGTCTTGATAATCTACTTCTGCCTAATTCAGCATCCAAATCTAAGTCTAAGAAACTTTCTTCACTTCCTATTATCTAAATAATTTGTGTTTTAATTTAATTATATGATATTATTATTTGAAGTTTATTTGCCAAATTTATCTAATTAGAAATTTAGTCAATATTTTATATAATATGGAGCGTTTTTTAATGAATAATGATTTTAACTTTAGCAAATTTGAAATTTAAGCATTTTTTTATGTATAAATAAATTAAACATATATATTTGTATAGTTTTTATTATATTTTAAATGGCAGGGGGTTCTTTGAGGATCTTTATTACAATGCTGATAGTTTAATACACAATTGTCTAGAAGATTAGTTAGTAAATGATTAAACTAAATGTCCCAATCAGAAATGCATATATCAAAATCAAAAATCAAAAATTATTAAAAATTCCTTCAAAAAAAAACATGTGTTTTTGCCACATTAAATTTTCTATGTTTCTATGGCATTCTATGTTTTTCTATTATAACACAACAGAATAAATTTAAGACAAATTAAAGACAAAAAATTGCATACTTTTAGGAGGATTTTTTAAATATGCAATATCACTGATATAATTTCCCCCCTCTTTAGAAAAACGAAATAACTTTTAACTAAGGTATGTTTTTTTTTATTTTAAACGCAATAAACGTCTGTTACTACTTAAAACTCCTTTTCCTTAGTAAGCTCTTCCCTTAAATACTACCAATTAAAGTCTATGCAATTTATCTTAAAAAAAATTTCAACAGTTGCACCAGTTTACAGAGTGATAATAATGGTACCTTAGATTCATGAACTTGGTTCTTTTTGGAGTTTCTGAATAAAATGGAGTACCCACATAGGGTTAAATGACTATATTTCAAGAGTATTTTAAAAATACAGCTTCCTAAAAATATATATCCTTAATTGTACTTATGATCGTTTAAGGACGAAAAGGACATTTCAAAGCATCTTTGTTTTTTTGGATATAAACTGTTATATCTGCTGATTTATTAGATATATATATGAACGTTCGGTATTTTTATCTAGTAAGATAACCGATCTATTGAATATTTTTACGAATATATAAAATACGAATATTTATAACCATAGCTATCTAAAGCTTAATCAAGCAGTTCTAGTTTTCCTTAGCAGTTCAACTTCCTTAATTAATTTATTTTAAATGTGTAATTAAATATTATCTTCGAGTAAAAGCCCTGTGCTGAAATTAAGAGTATAGAGGAGTGTATAGTAATACAACATTAAGGATATGCATTTTCTAATACTGAAACAGTTGTACAATAACTTACACATAAAGCATATTTAAAATATTATTAGACTACTTGCGTTTTACCAGTACTTTTAGCAGTGCTCCTGTACTAGCACTATCTACTGAAAACAAAAAATTTCCAAATAAAAAGTAACAGTGAAATAAACAAATTTAATTTAATATGTTTTTCTTTTTAATATTTCTTTTTATTTGTTTCGGTTTTTCATTAATTTTCTTTTGTATTTTTGTTTTGTTTTTTTTTTTTTGGTTTTTCTTTTTATGTTTATTAATCAAATTTTTTCTTTTTTTAATTTTTTTAAATTCTAAATTTTCTGAAATCATTTTCTTTTAGCACCTAAATTAATTTAATTTTTTTTTTTTTGCTTTTTATTTTTTTTTTAATGATTATTTTATATGATAAAAAAATAATAACTAATATTATGTAATTTAATATCTTAGCATAAAATATGTTTTAATTTTTTTTTTTTAAATACATAACCTAAAATCTAAACAACATTTAATTGATTACTTAAAAAAAAGCAAAGAATTTGAAATCTTAAATTTAAATTTTGAAATTAATTATATATGTATTTATTTGCTTATAAAAAAAAAAAAAAATTTAAATATATTATACAGTAAACCCTCGATTTAAATAGTTCGTCAATTTACACAGTAGTATTGCGTTCATGCAGTTTCCATTTTAAATCACACTAATATAATTGAATCTATATTATTCTATTTTATAAGCCTGCTTCATTTTAACAGCTACCATGTATGTGTAAGTAAAATTTACTACGTAAATCGAGGGAAAATCATATATCAATCAAATCGCTTTAATTTTTATTTTAAATATTCTTACATATATTTGTATAATATATATGATTAAAATAGATAATAATTTTAATTCAACTTTAAACCCTTAAACGTGATCTATATATGAGGGTATTTTTGTTTTAACAGCATAATTTAAACAATTTTAATTTAATATTTTTAAATATTAATACAATTAATTTTATATTAATTAATTTAAGAAATACAGTAGAAGTTTTTAATAACAAAACTGTAAAAGAGTACTGAACAAAGAGTACAGATATATGACCAGCACTTTTAGCGGATGCTATAAAACTTTAGATTTGGAAGAATTGTACTAGAGCTTAAGCTTTGGATTTTTATTTGTTGCCAGTTTTTGATAATCGATTAACTCTTCTGTTTTATGTAAGCTTTGTTTTTAACTGTGGCTTATGGTAATTTTTTGAAGGGCAGAAATTAGATTTTTAAGTCCAATAAAGCTTAATTTTGAAGGCTAGTAAAATAAATTTTAAGCATTGTAAGATTAATTTGAAAATCACGGCATGGTTAAATTGGATTTTGTTGCTAGGAGACCGTAATTTAGTTCTTCGTTGTAATTCTTTTGTATGGTATAACCAGTATTTTTAATAAATCAGCCATTTTTACTTTAACTGAAGACTTTTTTAGTTTAAGTGAATTTTTTTTAACTTTCTATTTAAATGAAGATGCATTTAGTTACTAGTACAATATTTGTATTACACTAATCTATTACCCAAAGGTCTAGGTTTTAAGCCCTCCAGGCGCTTTTAAATGCTTTACTTTTGAAAAGTAATTTTGCCCTTAAATTCAACAATTGGTCGATTACTTAAAAACTATATCTTCACATTCATTCAAAAATTTTCACATACAGTAAAAATGTCTTTAGTATAGTAAAAAAAGATTATAGGTATATTGGAGACTGCAATGTCATATGATATTAAAACAAGGGAAGGCTTTGTTAAAGTGCGTGCTGTACATGCTCTCATATGGGAAACGACTGCCATTTTAATTACAAAAAATGCTAAATTTAACAAATCACAATTATTTTACAAAAACAAATTTAAGATAATTATAACACTTTAAAATTAATTCGAAGAATTTCAAAAAAAAATTAATAAAATAAAAAACTAATAAATTTTGCAAATTATTTAAAAGTTTTTTATTCATTCTTTTTTCTTTTTTTTGCTTTTAATTCGAAATTCTAAGAAAAGTTGTGTTAAAAGCAAAGAGTACTTCTATCTTTTAATTTATATGTATATAATATTTGGGGGGTACTGTAAACCCTTAATACATTAGTTAAATTTTATGACATTATGATTAAATATTTAAGCTTTTATATTTTCTTTAATTTTATTTTATTATCAATTATTTATAATATTAATTTTCATAATTAATTAAGTTGTTTTTTTTTTTTAATTATATTTATAATAGTAATTGTAAGCATTTTTATTTCTTCAATATTTATCTTAAATTTAAAACTTCATTTGTATATAAGAGTCATTTTAGTTGTTCTTGTTTAATTTATTAATTTGATTTAATTTTTTCTGAGTTTAACTTAGTATAAATGTGTTAAACTTTCATTAAATTATTAAGTGAATCATTTCAATAATAGTAATAATAGGTAAAAAAATATTATTATATATATTTTTAAATAAATATTTATTTATATTAATTGAAAATAATATTAATAAACATTGTTAAAAAAATTTAAATATTATTATTTATTAATATTTTTTATTTGTATTAAATATCATATAAAAATATTATCAAAAAACATTTAAAATAATATTTATTATTGACTAATATATTATATAAATTAATATAAAAATATAATTAATAATATAAAAATATAATTATTAATATAATATTAGTTTATTATATTGAATTATTAATATAAAATTAATATAACATTGATTAATAATATAAAAATATAATTAATATTATATAAATATAATTAATAATATAAAAGTATAATTAATAATATAATATAAAATTAATAAAATATAATATGCATAATTAATAATATGCAATGGTAGTACTTCAATGTATTAATAACTTTGAATTATTGATATTGTAATATAAGAAATTGTATGTAAAAAGATTATTTTTATAATTATAATATGTAACAGTAGGTATTACTAATAATAATATAATTGATAAAAATAATATTATTAAATAAAAATATGAGTATTAATAATATAATATAAATATTACAAATATAATAGTAATATTAGTAATATAATAATATAATTTCAAAATTAATAATAAAATATTATTTTGAATAATAAAAAATTAATAATTATAATAATAATATAATATTAATATTATTATTAATAATAATAATAAAAGTTATATAAATAGTAATATACACTAATATCATAAATAATAATATTTATAAAATATTAATAATAATATAAGTGTTCTTTTAATAATAAAAATTCTAGATTATAATTAATATATATTTATAATAAATCAATTAATACATTTTTTTTATATTATTAATAAACATATAAATTATATATTAATGTATAATAAATACATTAAAAAATAGAATTTTTAATTAATTATTTATATTAATAATAATAATTAATTAATTTAATAATCATCATCCAATAAATCTGAAAAATATCTAAATAATTTATAATTAATAATATTAATTGATGTTTATTCGATTTTTAAAATTTAATTATAAATTGACACCGTTTAAATATACAAATGAAAATCACAATAAGTTTTTTTTATTAAGTCGTTTGTTTGTTTTTTAATGCAAAATTTTAATGCAATTTTTGTTTGGTTTTTATACTCTTATATTTAATAATATTAATTGTAAAAATATTTAATTTATTTTCTTTCATATTGTGGCTCTTGATGTATAATAGTGACTAGTATTAGCATTTAAAAAAAAAATTTGTTTTTTGTTATTTAAGTTGGTTAAATGATAAATTTGAAATTTTTCAAAAAATTTTTTTTTTAAGGAACGGGAAAATTTCATTGTTTAAATGAAAAAATACCCCAAACATTTGGTAAATGGTTTTAATACAATATAATAATAGTATTAATATAGTAATAATAGTAAAAGTAGTAATTTGAAGAGTAAGAGAAGAGTATGCATATATTGTAAAAATTTAAGATATTTATTTTTGTACTTTTGGAAAATTGTTGGGTTTTTTTTTTTTTTTTTTTTTTTGAAAAATTGGATTTTCTTTTAGGAATTTTTTTTGTAAAATTTTATTAATTATAAATTTGAAATTTTTAATTAATTATTGTTTTATTGTAGGACCCAGCTGTGCACTTTAATTATTATCAGGTTAAATTGTGCTTCATAATTATATGTTATTGCATATAATTAATGATATTAATTTATACATTCGTAATAATTAATTTTTCAAAATTTTTAGAAGCTAAGAAATTAAGTATTAATTTTACATTTAGAAGAAATTATTTAAAAAAACTTTTTACTAATTTTATTTACTTATTGTTTTTTTTTGTAAAGAGTTAAGCACTTATAAAAGTATATCAAAAATGCTAGTAACAATAATTATCTTAAAATAGTGTCTAGATAATCCCAATTATTTATAGAATTTTTAATGGAAATCTTATTCTTCTATTTAATTAAAAATTAATTAAATTTAATAATCTTTAAGATGTAAATGCTCATTTTAAATTTTTTGTAATATTAATAGGTCCAATGTTTTAATTTTATTTTAATGATAACTCAAATTTTCTTTTGTTAGTATGTGGTTTTAAAATAACAACCCACAATTACTTTTACTTTTCGAATATTTTTCAAATTGTAGATTTGGCTCAGAATTCCAAATTCAGAGCAACATTCTACGATATTAATTTTAATTAATAGAATTATATTGTACCACAATATTAATCAATCTTTTATTACAATTACAAAGCGTTTCGTTACTTTTTTCCTTCTATAATTACTTTCAAATTTTTGTCTTTAGTAATTGCATGTATTTAAGTGTAAGTTTAAAGTGCAATTGAACAACAGAAATGTGTTGTTAATACCATATAAAATAACTTTTAGGAAGAACAGCGATATCACTTTAATAAATATACAATATGCGTATATAATTTTATTTTATGAAAACTTATTGTTAGAATATTAAATAAAGCTGATAATAGCTTAAATTTGAATATTTTATAATGTCATAATTAATGGCATTTAATGGCGTTAAATGCTTTTTGTTTTTTTGGTTCGTTAATTTATTTTGATTATTTTTTTAATTAAGAGTTTTTTATCATTTAAATATGAAAATACCCTTCACAAAATCTGGTTATTTTTTTTTTTTTTTGAAGTTCTTTGGCTCAAAAACTTACAAAAAGATCAGTCATCGATTTAATTATTTAAAAAATAATAAAAGTAAGTACACCATTCATATACAATAAAGTATCTTAAAATATTTCAGCTCATAAAACTACCTGTAAATGTATTAAAACCCGCAACTTATGCCATATATACCATCTAAACAAATCCAGCAGAAATCACTTTAACCCTTAAGCGGCTATGCTAATAATCTGCACTCTTAATATTTCTTATAATGGTTTTGCAAAAGGGTTTCAAAACAAAAAAAAAGGGTTTCAAATTTTCATCATTTAATTTATATGTGAAATTTCACACATTATATTGCACACAATCCGATTTTAATATATAAGTATACCCTATGAAAGCTTGACGTCTTAAATGATTACTTAAACTTTTGCCATCTCAAAGTTAATTGTCCTATAATTATCTTAATACTCATTTTTTCATATTAGTTATTTTTTAATCATTCTAAGTAATCACTTTAAGGAAAAGTGATATTAAGAAAGTATCTGAAATTATGAAAGATAAAATACATAACAGTTATGTAGATTAGGTTGTTTATATTTACATAATATGTATATAATAAAAATTCTAGCTACAAGGTTTTGGCAGCATTATTTGATAGTTAAGTATATAACGGAATTTTTAAAACCATTTTTTTTTTTTAAATATTATATTATATTTAATTTAACTATTAGTACTTTAAGTATTATTAAGTAAATAGTAATAAACTTTAGTATATATAATATATATATATTAATATATATTGTTGTAATTGTTTAGTAGTATATGTTTTATGCATTATACATATGTATATGATATTTTATAAATATTTGGTTTAAGAGTATTTGTTTATGCGATGTTTCTTAAGATAATCGTTTATTTTTGTTTTAAAGTTCAGTGTTATATAATGTTTTTATATATAGACGACTAACCATGTAATTATATACCTACATATATATAATTAAAAAAAAAAAAAACAAAAAAAAAGGCAATTTTTTTAATTTTATATAATTTAAATTTTTTTGTTTATCTTTTTCTTATTCCTTAATATTTATAACTAGCATTATACAAGGATAAGTTCACGAATGAAGGTCCAGAGCACTAGAAGACATAATATCCCTTAGCTTAAAAAAAAAATTGTTTTTGTTATAATCTGTTATCACCTGTTATCCCGAAGAAATATGAATTGTTATATTAAAAATATTTATTTACTTGTTAATTAAGTAATATACGAGTAGTTCGCGCCTTTCTTAACTGATAACAGCCCAGTGCTTTGGATCTTCTAATCGTTAAACCTTATGCATATATATATATATATGTTATGTATATATTTAAATATATATATAGTTTTACTTAATATTAATTAAAATGTATTAAGCTTAAATTTAAAATGTTTGCATATAATGAAATGTTTGGTTTAATTTAAATAATGAAATTTTTTTTTTTTTGTTTTTAATTTTAAACATCAGTTACTTGACGACTTGATGTTGGTGTTGTTGAATTTGTTGATGTTGAAAAATTTTGTAATATATGATTGGCTGATGTTGAAATGCGTGGTAATTGATAATTATTACTGTTACTAATATTACTATTACTATTTATATTTTGTTGATTAATATCATCATTTGTTGTTGTCACTATTATACTACTTAAACTATGACTATGTTGATGTTGATGTGGATGTGAATGATGATGATGATTATGATTATGATGTTGAATATTTTGATTATGAATTTGAGTGTGTTGTGAATTTTGACGATTATTATATTGTTGTAAATTATTATTATTACGATTTAATGAATTATTTCTATTTAATTTATAATTATTACTATTATTTATTATATTACTATTATTACTTAAATTAGAATAACTATTATTACTATTATTAGCAATATTTTTAGCATTTATTTTAGAATTATTTCCACTTAATAAAATATCATTATTATTTTGTTTTAATAATAAATGTTGATGTTGTGGTTGTTGTTGTTGTTGCTGTGGATTACGTTCTAACAATGAATCTGTATTTCTAGCATTACTACAATTTGAATTATTTGAATTAGCTGATAAAGTTGTTGTTAATGATGTTGATGATGATGTAGCTGCTGCTATTGCTGGTAATATTGTTGATGAAGAACATATTGATGCTGATTGATTACAATTAAATGAATTACTACTACTACTATTATTACAATTATTTAATGCTGGTGTTATTAATGATGATGGTTCAATAATTTCTTCTAGCTGTGATGGATCAAAATTTGGTCTTGTAACAATTGCTACTGATGTTGTATTATTTCTTGCTGATGGTGATAATTGAATTGCTGATGTTGTTGTAGCTGTTGTTGCATTTAATGGAACTAGCGGTGAAGCTGATGGACTTTCTGGTGGTAATGATACTATTATTGGATCACCTACCACAAAACCATAATGTTTTAATATATCCAATTTGCACATTGGGCAAGTACGATGCTCTAATAACCAAGGATCAATACAATTTTTGTGGAATTCATGACTAAAAAAAAAATTTTAAATTTAAAAAATTACATTTAAAATATCTGATATAATATTAAATTATTTAATTGAGAATTTAATTTTTAAACTTACCGACATGGAAGAACTCTAATACAATCAGTTGATTTGTAATTTTCAATACAGATAGCACAGCAGTCTGTATCTGTTTCTTTTTCATCAGTTTTACCACTTTTTGTTGGAATTTTCATAATAATACGTTTTGCTGCCGAGCATAAGTTTCGCTAAAAATTAAAAAAAAAACAAATCCGGAAATTTCAAAATAAATTAAATTTTATTCATAATGAAAATTTTGTACTTACTTCGTTTTGATCTTTTGATTGTAAATAACGGAATCTTTGTATATAGTAGAATATCAACCATACTAAAGAGATTACCATTAATATTATGAATGAAATGGAAACAAATAAAACTGAAGTTCTGTAAAGAGAAATGAAAAACAAATCAATATAAAAATTACAATTTCTTTTAAAAAAAATATTTTAAGTGGTTTGTGACTTTACTATACAACAAATAATGTACAGTTAGCATTTTACCGCTAAAATCTATCAAAGACAACATTATTGTGCTTAATCACTAAGTATAACAGTTATGATCAAAGACAATTATCAAATGATTAGAAAATAACCGTTAACTTGTAACGGTTAATTTTTAAGCACAGTTAATTATTTTAATATTTTAAAAACAAGATGGCGCTTTTATGAAAATTTTAAGTTGTAAATACAAAAAAAAGAAAATTAATTATTCTATAATGAAATCTACACATAACAACTATTCTAGATTAGCGGAATTCTTAGACATTTAGTAATTCTAAAAAAAATTCCGCGATAATTAATATGGAGTTAATTAACAATCCTGTTAGAATTAATTAGTATAAAATTTGTTTCTAAGTGAATAATTCCGACTTGACTCAATATTTATGTGATAATTAATAACATAAGGTAATATATACCGATCTCCAAATATTTTCCAATGTTTGCATTAACAATTCCTTTTTAAAATTACAAGTCATCACTTATTTTAAGACATGGTATACATAATATACATAATTACATATATCATCATATCGTTTCATATCACTTAAAAATTATTTTAATCTAATTTCAAAATTAATTTAATCCATCGTACTAATGTGCTATAATACTAACTAGTTATCTACACTAATTAGCAATGCTATTTAATTATTAATTCGTAAATGTTTAAATTTTAATTACTTTTGTTTTTATAAGCAATTAAAATATAATTAAAAGAAAAAAACTAAAAAACAAACAAATTATAACTAATTGTACTCTAATTAATTTTATAATACATATTAATTTAGTATTAATTATAAAAATAAAAATTACACTTTGTTTTGTTAATATTGAAAGTAAAATGATTGTGACCTACTCTTTAGATTTACAAAATAAAAACCCGGCAATAAAGCTTAAGATTGATTAAACTTATTATATATAAACGTTATCAGTTCTTTTTACAGTTGACTGAACTTACATTCGAAAGTCAAAGATTAATAGTACAAATCCATTTAATAGAATGTTAAAAGTTATAGACAGCTTTGAGGAGTTCGATTTTACTAGTGCTAAAAAGTTTCCTTCTGTAGCGTATGTGATTAAAATAAGTATAAATTCATAATAAGTATTTCAAAGATAGGTATAACAGGTGTTCTTGATGTAAAATAACTGTTGATAATAATTTAATATGTTCAATTCTATTGCAGCAATACACCAAATAACGGAGTGTGAGTACAAAATTAATAATCTTAAACCTGCGTCTTGTAAATTAATATTATTTTTTAAGTATCGATTTTCAGAAGGGGTTGTAGTTTTTAAAAGTTCGAATCCGTATTACAACATTTCAAGCGTTTTATTTTTTATCGAATAATATAATATAATTCAAAAGGAAAAGGGCCCGGTAATTTGCAAAGGCATTGTATGGAAATAATTAATAAATAATACATAGTCAACAAATCTAATACAAATTAACTTCTTATATCAGATTAATAAAATACCACTATACAGCTTTAGTGTATACTTTACTTACTTATTAATATTTGTTGGTCTATAAGTTCTTGAACCTTCTGATATTGATACCCATACTTTTTGATTACTATCAGCAACTCTAGCCATTTCTTCACCAATCCATCTAAATGTAAATACAGCTGTGATATTTCCTAAAAAAAAAAATAAACAGAATAATTTTCAAAATGATTATCAAATAAATCAAAACACACACTTTACATGAAATTAAACTAATTTAAAAAAAAAACTCAGTTAACTTTCTTATTGTATTGAGTTTGCTGTAATCTATAGCACGCAAAGCCGGTAGGTAAATCAAATATATAAAAGCTATGTATATAAACATATTATATTTATATATTAAACCCGCAAAACAAAAGCTTTAAATCACGTTTTTCAACAAATCAACTTTTGTAATGACGTATGCCAGAAATTGCAATAAAAAATTAAAAAAATAAAAAATAAAAATAACTAAAATAATGTCGCGATTATAACCACATGCCAATAACTACATGTTATTGATTTCATAAAACACTGATTTTTTATTTATTTTTAAAATGTTCTATTTTTTTTATTTTCCGGCTATTGGCTTTACTGCATAAACTTTATAATATAATTAGTGATAATGTTTAAATATATATATATAAATTATAGAATAAAATTAAATAGAACATAATATAATGCATTTATATATAAAATTACTTACTATCTTTTTCAATTATTTTCATTTTTTCTAATGTAACTGAAGCCTCATCATTATATACAATAACACCAGCAGCACCTTGCAACCAAACGTGACGAATTTTTTTCTCAAATGTACATGAACCACGTCTAACCAAGGCAATCCATGGTTCTCCTCTTGGTGGTAACGGTTTATTTAATGTACCACGTATATTTTCTGTACATGCTGTATGATCTGATATATTATGTTCACGTGTCACGTGTACTAAATGTCCTTGTACATTTAATATACGTCCTTCACCATAACGTGCTTTCTCCTCAGAACGTCGTATCTCTTCACCATCCAATGCACTATACGTAAAATTAATAAATGCTAAAACATAATTATCACGATCACCATTATTACCGCTACCACTACCACCAATACCGCCACCAAATCTTTCATTTAATTTATCATCCATACGATGAGTGGATGTTGCTATTGGTTCTTTTGGAAATGGTACAGATTCAGCACCAGCTGCTGATGATACCAATAAATAGAACCATGATAAAAATATAAATGTAAAAAATATTTTGAAAATAAACGAAAATTGAGTCATTTTGTTATTGTTTATCAAAAACTTCTTTGGATTTAGATGAGTTAGTTATCAGTGACTCAATACTGTTATACACGCGGCACACTATATTTGAAAATATAACTTTCAAAATATATACAAATATTTTTCAAAATGCCGGTTATTCTTGTTTATTTTTTATTTACTATTCGTTGTAATTAGATTTTATTCTTAATTTAATTAAAATGTCAATATATTTTTATTGATTTAAATTTTTTCTCAAAATAATTTTCCTTCGTTTTTATTTTTATTTTTGTTTTTTTCAAATAATAAATTTTTTGACATTGAACTGATTTGAAACAATATACACAAAATTATTTTATAGTATAGAAGTTCTGAAGTGTAGTATTGAAGTTCTTCTCTTTATTTTCCTTTGTATGTATTTGCTTGACATTTGTTTGTCAAATTTTATTCTAACATTATTTATTGCGAACTGATTCCGTTGAACTGATTAAAAGTGCAAAACTATCTGAACTGTAGTGCGAACAATCCCGTTTTAATTTAAAAAAATTGTTTATGTTTTTTTTTTCACTCTAAAGGTAAATTGTTTTTTTAATTTAATACGTTTGTGTGTGTGTTGTTGTTTTTAATCTTGAGGCTTTTAAACTTGGTAGCACTGTGTTGTTATCTTCAAAATTTTATAATAAATAGGTATAATACTGTAAATCCTGTTCTTTCGTGTTTTTATTGATTATTGATTGTAAAAAAAAACAATAACAACAATAATAATAAAATCAAAAAAAAAAAAGAACAAATAAAAAATTGGATTCACCTACAATATGATTGTTATCTCACTTTTAACTAATCAGTGTGTTATCAGGTATAATTAAAATATTATTATCTTTTAACTCTGTTTATATGTATGAGTAGTAATAGAAGGTACATATAATTATATTTATATATGTATATTTGGTTGATTGTTTTCAAATCCTTCGTAATATTATAACATCTATTATTTGTAATAAATCACTTTCTTTTTCATTAGTTAATTATAATTTAATTTTGTTTTTCGCTCTCTTATGACCTGTGGTGGTGCTGCTGCTTTTGCTTGTCATATAATTTAAATTTTATCTCTCTTTTTCTGTCTCACTCTCTTTTTGTGTTTATTTTTTTTTAATTATTTATTTTTTTGTAATAAATTTTTTGAATATACTCCATATTTTTTGTTGTTGTTTTGTTTCTTTCTAACACGCTCTTAAAATCATTAAATTTTTTTTTAATTACTAGGTATTTAATTTTTAGTATTTTGGTTGTATTTACTATGCCGTCCTAATAGCTACTGTGATGACAGTGGCATGTAAACATAATATTATATTGAATCTGTAATTGGAAAAAATAAATATTGAAAAATTTTTTTAAACTGGTGATATTTTTTTTGTTCTTTTTTTTTATATTTTTAAATTATGTTTTAAAAAAAGAAAATGTTTATAAGTATATAATGTATATATTATGTATATATTTGAAGTATATAATGTATATATTATGTATATATTTGAAATAATTTAATTATGTAAAAAAAGTGAAAACTGAAAAAAAAAATAGAATATGTAGGTACGAGTAGTTTTATTTTTGTAGCCAAATAGTTTTAAAAGCGCCATTGATTTATTAAAAACGTTTTTTGTGTATAATTTAAAAATAGTAAAGATTCACATGTTTTTTTTTTTAGTTTTGTTGTTGTGCTTGCACATTTTTACACATGAAAATTTTTTAGAAATATTTCAAAATAGAAATAGAAAAATAAAAAATTGTAATATTATTTTTACAAGTAAATATATAGGTATATAGGTATATATATATAAAATATATATAGAAAAGATTAGTAAATACAGTGGGTATTTGATATTTGTAGTTTGTTTTCCTTGAGATATTCGGTATTTGTCACAAATAGTCAATTCAATCATAGGCATTTAATAACTTTTTACATACTTAAAGGCGTTTTTTATTTGACTCTTTTTTTTTTAAACTTAAAGATTAGCTAATAATGCATCTAGAGTTTTTAGTTACCTACTTAATTAACAATATATAGGCATTTAATTAAAAAGTTCTTAATGATGTAAATCAATGGATCTGATTTTTTTCTAGAATTCTATTTTTTTTATTTAAAACAATTTTGTTCAAATTTTTGTCCTTTGAAAAAAAGCTGTAGAATAGGAGATTATAAAAATTAAATAAAATTTGTACAGTAGTAACGTGTTTTTTTTTGTAAAAATTACAGTTATTCAAAAAAAAAAAAAACAGAGTAAAAAATATAAAAATTTTCGAACTTAAATCCTTGTTCCTTTTCTACAATAATATGAATGAATGAAATTTTTCAATTTTATTATGAAATCCCATAACTGCAGCTGGCTACTGATTCCTAAGTTGATGTTCTATGTTATACACGATTAAAGATGTTGTTTTTTATTTAAAAAGTTTACAAAATTACTTTGAAGGCTGTTTTCTCAGAAACAGTTAGAAATAACCTATTTCCCCACTCCAATGTATTGTTTATTTCAACACGCCATCCTACCAAACTTTTCATTTTTGACCATCAACACGCCATCCTACCAAACCATCAAATCGGAGACACTCTGTATAATTTTGAATTGAAAAAACTACTATTGTAGTTCATGAATAAATTTGGTTGAGTTTAGATTATTTAGTGAATAGGTAACACATGTAAATGTTAATTGAGTTATTAGTTACGATATAATTTTTGACCATATGTCATATTTAACTCACAATTAGCTAAATAATCTATACAATTATGTTTAAAAACAGGTCAACAGGTACCTCTATATAATAATAATATTTCTTTCTTTTTAAATCTAGTAGCAACATATTGTTATTTTAAGACTTAATACCATAAAGTAATTAAAATATAATGTAAAATCATTATAATAATATTACTGAATTTTTATGTTAAACCATATGTTAATTTTATTACCTTGTAATAATTAGAACTTTATTTAAAATTTAATTTTTTAATGCATTTGTATCTACATTATAATAGAATTTAATACTAATTAGTGCAAGAGAATTACTAATAAATGAAAAATTTGGTTTGTGTGATGTGAGAATAAAATTTTGTGGTTTTTTTAGTTATATGTATATTATTAGTTAAAAAAATAGCTTTAATTTTAACCACTTTTATCATTTTAACTTTAATATTAATTATAGGGAAATCTTTAGATACATATTAGCTTCCAAAGCATTAAGCTTTATTAAAATTAGCTTCCAAAGCATTAGGCTGGGTGGCACAGTGGCTAGAGTGCTGAGCTTTCATGCGAAAGGCCCGGGTTCGAATCCCAGTAACAATATAAACAAATGCAAAATATAAACAAATAATTTAATTAAATAATATAACTCACAGATATAGAATATCATGTAACTCAAATACAAAATATTACAATATAAACGAAAATAGAATATTTTGCTATTGAAAATCTAAGACGTTTCTACATGTTATAAGACCTAATACTGTTTAAATTGTATGTGGAATTCATTAAGATCAATTCTAATAATACAAATATAATATGACTCGCTGTTCGAACATGTACCTATGATATAGACAGGCTTATTAGCCTTAGATACACTGAACAGTTAGCACTTAAAAAAAAATCACGTTTTCATCCCTCTTATTTATTATTCTTTTTTGAGTTTTTTGTATAAGTTTGTACCGAAGTTCAAAGTAGTAAAAGGGATTCTTCAATTAGGTCTACTCATGAATAAGTTATTAATAAACCACTTACTTCTTATGTGTAAACCACCAAAACTTTGCCCCTCAGGTCGTCTGCATCAATTGTTATATTTTAAAGTCGTTTTTTTTGTAATTTAATAATTTAATTATGCATATTTTTAAATATATGATTGAACCCATTTTTTTTTAAATGAAGATTTTTTTCACATCAATAAAAGTTTAATGTACCGTTTAATAGTTCACATTTTTTGTAAATTTGCAATTTCCTCAAGATAAAACGAACAAATATTAATAAAAAATAGTGAATAAATTGAAATAAAATATAAATAAACGTGATACATTATAAAAAACATAGATTAATTCGAGATTTGATAAGTTTTTTTTTTCCAATTTAAAAAATAATTATAAAATAATTTTTTAATTTGCGTGATGATTTTTTAGTTCAAATACAAAGTTATGACGCTTAAAAATTCATTGTGATTACATTCGATTAAATACGTGAAAAATTAATAAATTTTCTGAAATCATTAATCCATAAATACAATTAGATTTAATTTAATATTTTAAAAATATTAAATCAATCGTACTCTATTTAATTATATTATAGATTTTATACGTTAATAATTTTAAGCTTTGATGGGATCCAAGAATTAGAGAACGTGTTTTTAAAGTAATTGTATAATGTACTCTAATTACTGGAATGACTACAAATTAATATCAAACTGCATTTACGTAATTTAATTTTTTAATTTTACGTCTAAAAATTTTTGGCACCTGCTTTTTGATCTATATAAGTAATTTAAGTCATAATTCGTAACTTCTACGTATACAACAATAATAAATAGTTAGAGTATTAAGATCAATTTCCCAAACTGGGATCATGGATCGAAACCAAATAGATTGATCAAATTAATTGGAAAATAAATTCAAATTTAATTTAATTCAGTTTAAAAAAAAAAAAACACGTTAAATCAATTAACAACAGACCATTAGTTACAATAAAATTGATAAGATTAAATTAAAATTTGCATTTTAAAATACAAAAAAATTACAATTAAAATTGTAAAATTAAAACGTTGACATTTTTAGGTTAAAAGATCAATTACTTAAATAATTAATTTATATTTCCTATTCAGATATTTTTCTAGAGATTGCAATTTTTCGAAAGTCTTGATTAAACTGACAAAGAAAGTTATAGTTTTGTGAATAATTTTTGAAATTAATAAGAAGTTATAGGTTCAAGTAATGACGTTCCCTTAACTTGTAAAAAATTTAACTATAGCTACCACAGAAATTTTAAGCGGTTCTGAACCTCTAATGCTTCCTAATAACTTGGTTGAATCGAATTTATATTATTGTTGGATGGCACTTTTATACAATAAACAGAAAGATTTCATCTTTGATGGTCTCTTTCGATTTCTAATTCAGAGCGAGTGAACATATTCCTTAAAATTTTTATAGATATCTTAGTCCTATATTTCCTTATTACATTTTAATTAAAAGTTCTCAATTTTGGTATTCGCTGAATATCTTATTAAAAAATTCTAATGGAATACCTTTGTTTATAATTAGTATTTAAAATCAATAAAAAATAACTAATTACTAAATTAGTAATTATAAGCTTTTAAATCGAATTTTTTAACAAAATTAAAACAATGGAATCCCCTTATTTGGAATTTTTCATTGCACTTCATTAAACTGATCTTTAGAATTGAATTGTTTGTTATTTGCATTATACATTTTATTAAAAAATAATTTAAAATAAAAATTCATAATTGAAAGTAACAATAAAAACACATTGTTTTGCAATATCTCATAAATTCATGTAATAATAATTAATTACGAATACTTTTTTTTCTAGATTTTTAAACACTCATAACTTTATTATAAATTACGTGATAAATTGTATTCATTTAGAGTTAAAGTTCATAACATAAGTTCATTAATTACAATTTTTAAACTTTTTAGCAAATGATTACAATATAAATATTTCAATATAGAGTTATATTTATAATAATGTAAATAAAAGGAAATATATATATATATATATTATATTTTTAATATATTTATAACTATTTTAAAATTTTTTTTTTTAAATTAAGTAATACACGTAATTTTTATAATCACTTAACTTTTCAAAATCATTTTTTTAAAAAAAAAAAAAGGGACGTTTCAAATAATAAAAATAAATTTATTTTAATGGCATTTCATCCATTAAAATACTTATAAATACAATAAAACAAACATATTTTTAAATATTATATTTAGTTGATCATAAAAAAATAAAATTATCAATGCCCGGTTAAATAAAATACCGTGAGAATTTGAACACCTATTCGTTTTTTTTTGTTAAAAAAAATATTTAGGTCTAATAATCAGTACAAATAATCATAAAAAGTAATCACGTACAGAAAATACTCTAAATATTTTAAATGCTTTTCGTTAAATTTATACTAATTACTTTTTTTTTTGTTTTGTGTATTTGTATTGTATTTGTTGCCGTTATTATATACAGTGTGTATGTTTAGTGAATTTATATTACTTATGTTACTTTAACAGTACAAATTAAATTTGTAAATTTGTACTCATTTTTTATTTTGGAATATTTTGTATAAAATTTGTTTAAAATAAAAATAGTATAGAGTCGTATTTTTGGATTTTTTTTTTGTTGCGCAGTGATTACTACTGAATTACTGAATTATTTTACTAAACTTTACAGTAATCGTATAAAATATTAAATATCTTTTTTGATTATTTATTAATGTTATTACTGTAATTTAAAAAAAAAAATATTAAGTAAATAAAAAACGCGGGGCCTCGGTGGTGCAGTGGGTAAGCATTTGGCTTATTAACCGAGGGGGTCCGGGTTCGATTCCCGGTCAGGTCATACAATCTTTAATTAAAAAAAAAAAAATTATTGAAAAATAATTTTTCTTTACGAATCCCCATGGTGACCAAATATAATATAAATATACAAATATATAATATAAACAAAATAAATAATATAGTAGTTATAAATAAATAGAAAGTATTTAATGAGGGGTGCAAAACGGGCCGCAAGGCCTAGGTGTAAGGAAGACTTGCTTTAATAAGTATTCATTTGAAATAAAAAAGTCCTTAGCTAAAATACAAAGTATTCATTTGAAATAAAAAAATTCCTTAGTTAATAAAAAAGTCCAAAGTATTCATTTGAAATAATAAAGTTCTCAGTTAAAATACAAAGTATTCATTTGAAATAAAAAAGTCCTTAGTTAAAATACAAAGTAGTCATTCGAAATAAGAAAGTCCTTAGTAAAAATACAAAGTATTCATTCGAAAAAAAAAAGTCCTTAGTTAAAATAAAAATTTTATATACATATTATCTTTGCATTAGTTCCTTCTAATTTCCCACTTGAAACCTTAAGTATTTTCCACTTTAGATACAATCACAAGTGGTACACACTATTTTTTTTTTTTTCAAATAATTATTTTATAGTTATTTTCGAATTATTTTGACATAATTTTATTACTAACGTTAGCATGTTCATAATTGACTGTTAATCTCACCGCTATTATTACAGTTGCTTCACACACAAACAAAAAACAAAAACATTTAAAAAATAAACAAATAAAATAAAAAAAAAAATAATTAAAAATACTAAAATAAAATTGCATTTCTTTGTTCGAACAAAATTAATTGCCGCTTAATGAGTTTTTTAAAAATAAAAACAATACAAAAAGTGATCATGAAAGTTGCACCAACGCATCACTCTATTTTTACCCCCTTTGGAATGTCAGTGTACTTAATAAATGTTTATATTTATTATTATATTCATATAGGTATATATACATATATATATAGTATTTTACATAAGTTATGTCAATTACTTTTCTTTACAATTTTTTTTGTTTTTTACTTGAGAAAATCCAAAAGAAAAACAAAAATGAAAGAGACAAAAATAGGAATTGACAGTTTATACGTTTTGATCACAAACATATGGGTTGTTGGCTGACTTTTTTTTTGAATTACAATGAAGGATAAAAAAAAAGCAATAAATAAAAAAAATAAAATAAATAAAAATAAAAATTCCATGGACTGCATGGCTGACAGCGCGGTGTCTACTTTTATTTAATGTTTATAAAAAAAAAAATAATATTGTTTTGAAGTATAAATACACTATTGGACAAAAATTATTGAACAAATTTGAATTTTTGTGAAGTGATAGGGTTTTGTGTTAGGTTCTAATAACTAAAATCAATATTAATTTTGATAATTATATAATTATATAGATATATATATATATAATATTTATATAATTAAGCCAAAAAAGCACTTGCCAATGCAAAAAATGGATTTCTAATTGATCTTTCTATTGATCTCTCTTTGATATCGCTATTCATCGCCAGAACCCGATCTTGTAAATTATCAGTGAATTAAATATTCTCATTAAATGAATTTAGGGCAAAGAAGGTTTGCATGAAAAGATTCATAAAAAAAATAAATATACTCTTGTGTTAAGCCCCCTGAAACTGTCTAAGTTTCAAATTAAATTTTACCATATTGACTTTAAGAAGTACTTTTGATATCAATGATTTTTTGTTTTCCAAATATGAATGGTATCGACGCGGAAATATTTTGGCTCCAAGAAGATGGTGTTAAATCTCGCACTACTAACGTAATAATTGACTTATTGAAAGAAAGATTTAGTGATAGTATTATTTCGACAAATTCTAAAATTAATTGACCTTCAAGTTAATGCAACATAACGCCTCTGGTATTAATTTCTTTGAAGTTATGTGAAATCGCTGGCTTAAACTGATAAACCAGAAACAAAAGACTCTTTGGAAGCTAATATAACGCGTGTTTTTGATGAAATAAGGCCGGAATTAATCTAAAATGAGGTCCCAAATCGGCCTAATCTTCCAGAATACGGCTTCAATCTTAATTTAAATGTGTTTTATTTCAATTGACAATTCTATATCATTCTAAAATCTGTTACCTTAGAAGAGTAACGGCATATATTAAACTAAAGCATATTTTGGCAGTTTTCAACAACAATATATCTCCCTCTATTATAGTTCCTAAGAGATTTGGAGCTGTTGAGTTTAAAAAGTTGTAAATTAAATAGTAGTCTATTTTTATTCCGAAACTGTTAAATTTTTTTAATTAATTTTTATGTATATTTTTTTTATATTTTATAAATTGTGACCAAATACAATCATCTTTTCAAGATCATTTCATTTCTTTGTTGGGAAACAAAATGTACCAGAGAAAAAAAACAAAAGACCCCTTATCAGGAAGATTTCAAGATCTGTTATTGGATCGGTATTAAAAAAGGCAAAAGAAAATATTAACATATTATTAATTTGAATTAAAAAATGTAATAATTGTAGTTAAAGTTGAACATGAACTTCCCAACAAAGAATAAAATAATAAAAACAATAAAAAAAACAACTTCATGTCTGTCTGATATTTTAGTCAAGGCGGGTTAATATTGCTTTTAAAATGCCTTCTGGTATCCTATTCTGTTATTTTTTTTTTATCTTAAGATTGTTTAGTTTTGTTTACGTAATAGTTTTTTTTGTTTTTTTTTTTTATTTTTTGTTCAAATAATGACAACGCAATGTTTTTTTTTACAATTAACTGACGGCCGGCGTTCTATTGTCGTTAATTGTTATTGTTTAGTTGATGATCAGAGGTATTTTGGTTTTTTAATAAGTTTAAGTTTGTCTTGTCTTGATGATTTTTGGATAGTTTTGAAACAAGATAAATTAAATAAAATAATACGGTATAATTAACAATGAATATCTTAAGATGCAATTTTTGTATCTTTAAGATTAAAAAAAAGTCAAGAGTACTGTTGTTCATATTGTTCAATATGGAATATTGGAGAATTGTTTCAAATAGATGAAATTGGTAATTTTCTTATCTTTTGTCTTAAATTACCTCCACAGAAATCTAAAAACAATCTCAAGTGTTTAACAAGGGTCTAAATTAGGTTTCTGAATTTAAAATGTTGAATAATTATTAGAAATATAAAATTATTATGTATAAGGTATTACAAAATAAGAAAAATAATATGAAAACAAGTTATCATTCTACAGACGATTGCCAAATTATAAGGGACACTCTGAAAAAATGGAATTGTTATTTTCATATGTAAAGAATGAATTCTAGTTATTTGAATAACTTTTTTCTTCTGGACAACCAGTTTTGGCCTTGTGCTCGTGCAAAAATAGCCACTGCTCAGAATAAGGAACCCATTCTTCGATCTAAGGTGGAAACTCCTAGAAACAAAACTAAAATTTCAGAAAGTTCGTACTGCCGCTAAGAATTTAGCAACCCATTGTCAGTAGGTTAATAAACCCATACCTTGTTCATTTCTTTATTTATTTTTTTATACTGCTTAACACAAACAGTTTATAAAAAACATACAAGTAACAATCAAAATTATACAATTAAAATCAATATAAAAAAATTACATTTTTGACTAAATATAAAAGAATTAAAACTAAAATTATAATTAAAAATTATGAACTTTACAGTTCAAAATCAATATTATGTTTATGTTTGTTACTAATAATAAGCATTCTATTAATAGGTTCAAATTTGCCATAATAATTTCTATGATATTTTGCTTTAAATAAATTGCAAGAGCGAAGGCGTTAAAAATTTTTAATCATAATTTGACTAGAAATTAAAGTAGATTTAATATTACCCTTGACAATTTCTGTAATAAAAATTTAATTAGTCGAAATCGTCGAAAATTTAAAGTACACAAATCAATTAACTTTAGCCTTTGTTCATATGGGGATAAGATAATTCGACCATGGCTAGTGACGTTAGGCAAATCTAAGGAAATTTTTTTGTATTTCCTCATTTCTTAGACTGATTTAATTATCTTTTCAACACATTTGCAAGTCTTCAAAATATTTCAAAGCATTTTATGCTTCGATTTAATACTCGTAAATTAACTAATGCTAATATGTCTCTCCAATTGGTCAAACAGCAATCGACTCAGCCTAAATTTAACATGTTTTGAAGTTATTCATGACAGTTATCAATCATTCTCTTGTCATGAACATAACTTAGAAAATTATCAAATAAAAATTTCATTCACTTTTTAATAATCGGCACATCGACCCCACTACTACGCATCTCATATTATGATATAGAACTAGATAATATTTCGTATAAATTCTTAAAATAACAATTTAAACGAACAAAGGATTTTTATTTTATGTTATTAATAAATTTTAAGAAAATTAAAAATAATTATTATTGCACTTTCATTTTCAATCATTGCTCACATAAAACAAAAGAAAAATCATTTTTAAAAATTTATTTCGAAAAAAACAAAAATAAAAACGCAAAAAAACTGATACCTATTATTAATATCTTAACTAAAAATAGCAATCAAAATATTTAATTATATTGTATACATATGTATTTAGTTGTATACATTATAACAATTTATATGTGAAATAATAAATAATCATAAAATAAAGAATTTTCTATAAATAAACAGGAGGGGGGGTAAAGTCGAAATACTAAAAATTTTATATTTAAAAAATTTTTTTTCTCGAGAAATTAAAATTAAAAAAAATAAAAAATACAAAATAAAATCAATCACTTTTACTTTCAACAGTGTATAATTTTTACGCTGTGCAAAATAAATATTTAACTTCCGATTTGTTCGAAATCGTATTTCTGAATTAATTTATGATTGATTTTTTCTTGTTTATTTATCGAAAATGATCTGAGGTGATTGACAGCTAATCCAAACAGATTAATGTGATTAAGTACTTAAATTTTAAATAAAATCCAAGCAAGACATTTTTATTTTTAAAAAAACTTTTTTCAAAATGCATCTACGTCATAAAATTTTGTGAGGTCTGGCAAGACTTTTTTATTTTTAATATTTCGATGATAGTTCGAAAAAGTTTCCAACAATATGAGTTTCAAGTATTTTTTACGTTTTGCATTTTTTTCATAATTTGAGTTATATTTTTTTGACAGCTTGAGTTTCTATTTATATTGGCAGTTCAAGTTTCAAATTTTATGACAGTATGGGTTTCAACTATTTTGACAGTTTCTATTATTTTTTTTTTAACTGTTTGAGTTTTATTGTTTTTTGACAGTTTGAGTTTTTTTTTTTGACACTTTGAGCTATAATTTTTTTTGACAGTTTGAGTCTTAATTTTTTTTTTGACAATTTCAGTTTGAATTTTTTTTGACAGTTTGAGTTTTAATTGTTTCTTGACAATTTCAGTTTGAATTTTTTTTTTTTGACAGTTTGAGTTTTAATTGTTTTTTGACAGTTTGAATAAAATTTAAAGGATTTATAACTTCATGAGGTTTTCAAAATATTTTTTAAGGAAATAACTGATAATCATACTAAAATTCTTTGAAGTACAAAATTTCAAGTTAGAAATTGCAATGCAATTAAGATTCTTCAATAATTTATAATTAAAATTTCTTTTCCAAATTTGGCAAAAATCCAGTAACAAAATTCAACGTACTTTGTTATTATTCTTACTGATTCCCATAAAATGAAGGTAATATTTTTCCTTTTTAATTGCATTCTTTATATTTCTAAATAGGAATTTGTATTGAAAAGTGATTTGTTAGTTAATTTTTTTTCTATTTAGCTATTAAAATCGTCAAATTTACTCAAAGACTCCTGAACATATTATGGTATACTCTCATTAAGTTCATTGACCATAAAAGTAATTATGGTCAATAGAACGAGTTATATTCGTTTTATTGAACTTATTTTATAATAACAGGGCAACTCACATCTGAACCTTTTAATAATGAAATCTCTGATCTGAATTGAAGAAATATATTTGTATATAGATCGTTTATTCTCCTATTTCTTATGAAAGATTTTCCCATGATATGAAGCATATGTTGGTATTAACATATTAAATTAACTGGTTCTAGACAAACCTTATTAATTACAACACTTTAAATAACAATGAAAAATCCAATATTAATATGTAAATTAGATATGCTAATAATAAAATTAAAGGCGATGCTTTAATTAATAAAAATGAAGAACCCATTTCAAATTCAAAGTTCACTTTTCTTTTTAAATATTCGACGACGAACCATTAAATTAGTATTAAAACCCCAAAAAAATAAGAAACAAATTTGTTAGAGTAGCTTATTTCTTTTACAGATGCATCTATCTATACTCACTATAGATATATAATTTAATAATGTGTTATAAATTACCAAGAATTAAGGTCACTAACACTTTCTATTTCCCTACTTTTGATCGTGTTTTTCTTTTCTTATATATTAAATTAACATTCACTCGATTAAATAATATTTTAACTTGATTATTGTTTTTTTTTTTTAAGTTGCTTCATTAGTTTGATTCTTATTTAAATGTGAATTAAAATTGGGGAATTGGAGTTGGGAAAAATGTTGTATTTGTCAGTGAGCGGGGAATAATGAAATGATTAATTTAGTATAAAATAAATTAAATACACACAAGAGGCCATTTAAAATGTAAATAAACACAGGAAGTTTTCTAAGTCGGGACTTGTGATATTTTGTGAGCAATGAATTCCAGATTTTTGGATTCATGGTTCCCAAATCTCTTTATAGGCTTTTAAGAAAAAAAATTTTAAAAACCTATTTGGCAAAAGAAACTCTTTTGGCTCGGTTATATCTAATATAATTTCAAGATTTTAACGGCTCGGTTACGAAATCTTCGGTTGTCAAAAGTTCTGAATCGCATATTGTTTGTTTGTTATTTTAAATCTTCTCAAAATTTGATGAAAGACCGACCTGGTTTCCTTGCATTCCTCATGGTTTTCTTTAGAGACATAATTTCCTATAAAATTCTAAATAAATTTCCTTTTTATCCAACTTTTTATATTGTAAGCTTTAAGCATTTAAACAACCCAAAACTTAATACGACCTCAAAGACATGTTCCCGCCGAAATCATTGAACATAAATTTAAAAGAATATCAATTATTTTAAAAAAATCAAATTTACTAAAGAATTGCATTTGAGAATAAAAATAATTTAATTTGTGGGCTATAAATTATGGCAAAGATCAAACAAAAACTCTTATAATGAGAAAATACAACTTTTATTTAGAAAAAAACCATTTTTAATTAAATATTCTTATTGTGTATTTTTATTCATTCCTTATTTAGAATAAATCACCTGGATTTACATTTTAGTACTTATAAACAGGTAAAAATAAAATAAAATGATATAAAATATATAGAATATTTTTTTTTTCAATCTTTGATTTCCGACAAACTACAAAAAGATTGAAAAATTACCCAAATTATTAAACCATACAACGTTTTGTAGTTCTTTTCTATCTTGTGCATTAAATCGGTTCTAATAATTTAAAACTTTACTATTTTCTTTTTGTAAAATTTAAATTAGCTGGTTATAATAAAAATTAGTTTCTTTTCACATATGCAGCTATTGAAATTCTAATATACTTTAATATATTTTTACAAGCCCGTCTGTTTATATAACCAATACGCTACGTTCGGGATATTGAAGAATATAACATTGCAACCAATTGTTACAGAGGTAACTCGAAGAATAGGGAAAACAAACAATGCATACTACTTTATGTTCAAGATAATGAGATCTCGAGAAGTGGCATTAAATGTAAAGTAGCGCTATACAATTCCAGCTATCAGACCAGTGTTATGCTACGGCAGTGAAACGTAAAGTTATCGGGCCAATTATCGATTAGGGCCAATTTACAATGCGCCGCAATGCAGTGCTATACAATGTATATAGCTACAGCGATGTTGTTACATTCATCAAGCTATAAAGCCTTACGTGGGCCGGTCACATACAACGTATGCTGGATTCCCGCATTCCAAAGAAAGTATTGAATGGGAAAATAGATAAAAAAGACCAGTAGGGAAGTCGAGAAATCGATAGATTTATGCCGTCGAATTAGACACTCTGTCAATGCTACAACAGCAAAACTGAATAATTGCTGCTTAAGATCGAGTGAAATGGAAGAGAATGATTAGGAAAGCCAAGGTTTGACAACGGACTGTAGCGCCATAAAAGAAGAAGAACCTATTGTGTCAGAAAAGTTCTTAGATAATCAATTACAGATAATCCACTTTGAAATCTTGTAAAGTAACCACTAATAAACTTATATTACAATAAAATCACAGTAGGAATTAAAAACTTAATTTGTTTGCGTAAAATCTTAAGCAACCATTCAGTTAAATATTCAACTAATGTATTATTAATACTAAAATAATACACAATATATACCTTCAATAAAAAAGACCATATGAAAAATATTTTAAATTATTAATAAGCACCTACATACTTTTTAATGAAATTATACCGCAATTATAACCTTTGTTTTAAAAAAAAAAAAATAATAATAATTCCAACGTTTAAGTAAAGAAAGAAACAATTAAAAAGAAAACAATAACCACTCTCTACGGAAATCACGTTCTAGGTAGACTATCCAAGGATACGTTTAAAATATTGATCATTTAGATTTATAAAACTATTAAAAAAATACGCATTAAATATACATGCATATAAGTAATTGTATATACTGTAAAAGTATAATAAAATTATAAATAAATAAATTATAAATATACAAAAAAACGAGGAAGAGTGTAGTAGAGTAGACTGTGTCAACTCTGGGATACCCGTATGATCGTAACATATACATTATATCATCTGGTTAATTATTTTGGAAAAATTTAAAATATTCAGCTTTATGGTGTAGAGTAATGCTTATGTAAAAGAAGGAGTTGTATGGCAACTACTCGAACCCTTTGCAGTAGACCAACCAAATTTTGCAGTAACTTTGGTCATTACACTAAACTATTTTTGGCAAAATTTCAGACACCAAGCTTCATTAGGTGTAGTGTTATGCTCATATAAAAGAAAGGATTGTATGGCAGCTACTCGAACCCTCTACAGTAGACCAACCAAACTTTGCTGAAACTTTGGGCACTACACTAAACTATTTTTAGCAAAATTTCAGACACCCAGCTTCATTAGGTGGAGAGTAATGCTCATATAAAAGAAGGAGTTGTATGGCACCTACTCGAACTCACTGCAACAGACCAACCAAATTTTGCAGAAACTTTGGCCATAGAACTAAACTACTTTTGCCAAAATTTCAGACACGTAGCTGTAATAGGTAAAAAGAAATACTCATATAAAAAAAGAAGTTGTATGGCAGCCACCCGAACCCATGGACCAAAATGGCTGGATTTAAATAGTGATGACGACTATTGCAAAAAAACGAATTTGCGAAAATTTCAAGATCCTAGCTCCTTTAGTTTTTGAGTTATCGTGCGGACGGACGGGCGGACGGACATACATAGCTAAATCGATTTTTTTTTTCGATTCTGATCCGATCCATACACTTGAGTCTATATCTACCCCCCCTCCTTCTCTGCGTTACAAACGTAATGGCAAATTTATTATACCCTTTGACTATATAGTCATACGGGTATAAAAACATTTTTAAGCTAACACATTATTGCTAATGAAAGCACCTTGAAATGTTGCGACTTGCGAGTCTTCAGTTTTTTTTTCTTTTCTTTTTTTTATGTTAAATAAAAAACACCATAAAAAAAAAGCAAAAAAAAAACAAATAATAAAAGATATTATAATTTTTCATAAATTGACCACCGCGGAATGCGCCAGAAACCGTTGATCTGATTATTATTAGTAGGTAGCGATGAATAAAAACAAATAAAAAAGAAAAAAAAAAAAAAACTATACATATGAGTAATTACATGTGAATAGCAGTTATAAATATTATAAAGCAGTATAATTATATTATTTATTAGAGTTAAAATAAAAAAAAATTATAAAAAACTGCTTTTAAGCGATTATTTCAGTTGGAAAATTGCACAAAGGAAAGAAAAAAATTAACATTTTTTTTTTATTTAAACTAAAATAAAACGGTAAACATTAATCTACGTATGTTAGTTTTTTTTTTCTTTGTTGGTGTTTCTTTTATTATGTATTTATTTACAGTTTTAACTAATTATAGCTATTTTTTATTTATTTATATCTGTTTAATTAATAATTTAAAAAAAAAATGTTTTTAATTTAATCATATGTTGTTTATTTTTTTTTATGGCAAATCTTTGTATCTTTGTAGTAAAAGAGTAGTTTGTTATGTTTCCGTTATATCTGTTATAAAAATGTAGGCTGTAATGTAAATGTACATGTAATGTATCGTAATCTGTTATTTTAGAAAATACTATTGTATTAAATATTTTTAGCAATTATTTAAGAAGCATATTTTTATAGTTATTTTATAGGAAACATGTGCATTTAGTTGCAACTACCTATGACATGTTATAAGCCTTGGATACACAGACAGCGAACGAACGATTTTTCACAAAAATTTTAAACATATTGGTTTCTATATAAGTGGCCATATAGCTGAGCAAAAAGTGAGACCAATATTCTATGGCCACTTGCTCGCAAAAAAAAACTCTCGCGAAAAATAGGATCAAGGATTAATCTGTTAATTTATGAAATCGTATAAGCGGTTTTAGTGATCAATGGTTATATTTAAAAATTACCTAATCGTAATCTCTCTTTTGTATTGAAGTCACATTAATTTAAATTTCTTTTAACAATCGTCCAACTTGATTTAGGACTATTATGTTCGAAAAATTCCATTTGATGGCATATTAGACCGCAATTATTTTGTTAATACCAAAGGGGATTAAATAAATTTGACAATCTTAGAAATGAATCTTCACTTATTTAATGAATCTCCTGTGATACACATACATAGTGATGCAAAAGAAGATTTACAATTTATACACTAACAAAGTATATAGAGATTACTTAAGTATAAGTATTTAGTACACAAGACTATTAGAAATGATTACAGCTTGTATCGAACTGTTATAATGACTGATATTAAACGAAGATTAAATTTTGTATTATGGAATTACAATACAAACAAAATGTTAAATACCTAAGCAATATTTTTTTTTTTGTTATTCAATTTCCACTCCTTTTAAGTATTATAGGGCATTCACCATGTTTATTAGGACTTGGCTTCAGTTTCTTATATCTTTATATTCACTAAGACGTTGATTAATCGGCTGGAACTGTTATTTATGTATGTAAATTTAATCTTAGCTTATATTACGATATTAACTATTACGATATAATTATACAATTTTACGATATTTTTTTATTAGATATGATCTGACCGGGGTTTGAATCCGAGACTTTACTAATGAAAGGTGGCGTCTTTACTACTACGTCATGGATCAGATATATAGAAATACCTAAGTAATAGTAGGCATTAAAAAATTAAAACCATATTAAATTACATGAAAATTAATTTATTATTTATGACACCAACAAAGTGTCAACAACTTTCAATTAAAAATTCAAAAATCATACACAATCTTTTAACAACTTTACAAATGCAAATTTATAGTAAAAAATAATATGATAACATTTTTTTTTCTGTTGACATTTCAAAAATTAAAAAAAATAAAAGAAACAAAAAATTTAGCAATAATATTATACGGCAAATAAATCACGTGAATAACGTTTGTTTTTAATGGTAATAACAAAACCCAAAATACAAAGTAATTATTATTAAACAGTGAAAGCTTTTTTTGGTGACAGTTATATTATATTGTATTCAAAATACTCAATTTAACTCAATTTAAATATTAATATACATAAATATTCATAAATATACATAAATATAATATATTAATATGTAAACAAACAAAAAATTAAAAAAAAAGTATGATTTGTAAAAAATTGATTATAAAGCGATAACAGTTTTTTTTTTTTGAAGCGTAAATCATCGTATTTTTTTTTTCGAAACTTTTGTTTTGAATATGACCGTGAAAATCAGGTTTTTCTGAAAATGTATACATTTATTTTTTTGTATAATTTTTATGATAATTTCACAAGTCACAATTATACAAATATAACTTACTATAATAATAATAATAATACTGTTAACTATACACAAAAGAGTCTCTGTATCAAATTTGTAATACCTATATAATAAAATATATATTCAAAATGTTAATGGCCTTTAAAAATTTACTAATTTTACAGATACTGTTAATTTATTATCATCAAAAAAAAAATTGATTTGCATTTAATAACATTTCATAATTTCCTGTTAAATTTTATTGTCATATTTTCTTCTTTTGTTTGTTTTTTTGTTGTTTTTTTAATATATTATCAAAAATTTTAATAAATTTAAATGTCATTTAATGTGAGATAATCTAGATTTTAAATGCTACCTACTAATTAATCCAAAATAAAATATTTTTTATTTTGGGATTTCCTCTAAAGATCTTTTTGAGTTTTTTATGAGTTTTTTTTCTTTTTTGAGTTTTTGAAAATGGTAAACAAAATTTGGGGTAATCCCCATAGTAAATGTAGTCTTGATTGGTTTGAAATGTAGTCTTACTTTCTAAGTAATGTTTAAAAGTGATAATATTTTGGAAATAGCTTGAACTTAAAATATAATTAAAGCTGGTTTGAAGTTACTAGTAAAATCTAGTTCAGAATAACACGGAACAAAAGAAAAGAATATTGAAAAATTGTATAATGATGATGAATATTTTGATGAAATCATTCCTCTTTTCAATCCTCAAAACAACAATTTTTTTGTGATTGAGCCACGAGTTTTGATGAAATCATTGTTTATTATTTGAATTAACAATTAATATTATTTTAATTTTAATATGATTTTTAAGTATTCTTAAGTCTTAAGCGATTCCAAATGATTTGAAATATTTTTTTTTATTCTTCAATACATGTGTTAATTAACATTTTTACTGCAATAATAACATTTTCATAAAATTATAAATTTAATTATTTAATAAAATTTAAAGAACATAACAGGAAAACACGATATTTTTAGGTGGCTATTTATATAAATAGTGAAAAGAACACTTTTAATAATTTATAATTACATATAAAAAAAAAATTAGAACAAAATTGTAGGCGAGTGTTCATTTAAAGAATAACATTTAATGAAATCTTATACCGTTATTATAGTTGCGAAACACTAATCAAAAGATTTTGAATGGACAAATCTCATCACTATAGAGCATATTTAATTGATTTCCAAATGAATATTTGATACAGTCACTCAGTATCATAAAATTAATTGAATTAACTTAATAGTTCGAATGTCTTCAAAAAATAACGGTATTTCCTTGATCAGTAAATATTTGAAGTATATTGAAAAAATTAATCTTTTTTTTCAATATACTTCTTCTTTATACATTTAACTAAGAAATTTGCAACTTTATTATAAAATCTGTTCATTCGTATAGTCGCAAAGCTTGGATCAGTAAGTCAAGCTATAAAAATTTAGAGTCTAATGTGAAAATTGATGAATTACTAAAAAATATTAACAGAAGATAATTTCATCAAGAAACGCAATTCAAACTCACAAAAAGAAATTGATCACAAATTTGAGTTCAGGATCTTGATTATTAGTTTTCAGATATAAAAAGTCTACGATCTCCAGCAAATCAAACCTAAGAACCTAGAGAAATTTCTAAGGAAGAAGGCAAAAATTTCCTACTTTATATAAAACCAAAAACATGACAAATCAAATAACAAACAGACAGTCAGAATAAATAAAATCTAATTATTTTATATATGTAAAGAAAAACTATTCTAATCTAAATTTTTATCCTCCGTAAAATGTTTATAATTATTCGTATAAGTATTATGCTGTAATCATGTAGAACTAATTTATACAATATATATAGAACATGAAACAATCCATTTGAAAAAAAAAAATACGCCATTTGATGTTTTTAGTTTCTGTTTTTATTTTTACAATTCCATAAGGAAGTATAATATTGGACACTGAAAATGCAATGCGTTTGTTTTGCAATATACATTTTATAAATAGAATAACTTATAGTATACCATTAGTATATAAGTTCAAAATTTATGTTTTTAACACAAGCATTAATTTTTATGGTCTGAGAAATTGTATATTAGTTTTATGTATAGAATAAGATTCTTTTTTCCAATTTAAATTTTTAAAATTCATTTATACCCACTTCTTTAAAAAATATTTAAAGTTCTTAAGATCTCAATTTGAAAAACTGTTGGAATCTGTTTACTAATGAAATAAAATAATTTTAAGAATTTTATCAAATTTTTAATCTCTGAAAAATGGTTTATAAATTAAAAATTGTTTATAAATGGTTCAAATATTTTGGATTATATTTTGGATGGTATAAATAATATACTTTTACAATTTCTTACTCGGTGAGACGTTCTTTAGATTTTGACGAACTTTAAGTGAACTAACTAAAACTACTTCCTATTTAAAATTTAATTATAGGATTAGGCTTTTATTTATCAAATAACCAAAAGAAGGAAGAAGTGGATCCGACACACATCCAGAAAAAAAGTGTCATAACTAGAATTTTACAAAGAAGGTTCTAGAGCAAGAGGTAAACTCAGTTTGACCTGGAACCAGACATAGAAGAAACAATTAGATAATATCTGTCCTCTGGAACATATTTCAAAAGAAAGCGTCAAACAGGTAAAATTTAAGACTTCACATAGAAGCCCTAGGGAAGTCACAGGAACAATGTGTATCTCCCCAGAGCTTTCATTAATTTAATTAGTAATTTTTAAAGGTAAGAATCATTAGTACCTCTTTAGGGAAACATAATATTATTAAAAATTGTAATTCAGTATTGAAGACGGAAAATACTATTCCAAAATGATCAATTTTTAAATGAAGATCTGCATGAAACAGGTTGATTCTGCTTTGTAATTACACAGTTTGAAGTTAAGGAGTATTTTAATAATATTGAAGAACGCTCCTCATGTTGTAATATAAAATGATCTTCCAACAATTCTGCTACATAATTACTTGGCATTCATTCAATAAATATGAAAATTTATGAAAATTTTATAAATTATAAAAAACTCAATTTTATAAAATTTACTTCAAATAAATAACGACACCCCATTCTATTTAAATTTTTTTTATAAATAAAACGAAAACATTGACCCCATATATAATAATATTTTATTATTTATAATTAATTAGTAAACTAATATTTCCCTCCATTATTATTGTAATAAATAACTTATAATAACTATTAACAATATATCATTTTATGTGTTTAGAGCTTAAGTAAAACTATATTTTTTTTTAAAAATAAAAATAAAACCACTTTGTTTTAAAGCCAGAGAATACAAATTGAAAATAAAAATCGTAAAATAAAAATTTCTAATCACATATTATCTATAATACAGGTTGTATTATAAAGGTATGACGTATTATTTTTTTACATTTTTTGCTTTTAAATACCTTTATTGTACCTGTGTAAATTTTTGTTAATATTTATGCCGTAAAAGTGTAGAAACAGAGCACACTTATATTATTACACAGAAATAATCGAATTGAAATGAAAGAAAAAATTAACAACAAAAGTGTAAAAGAATGAGAAAAAGAAAGAAATATAGTCAACCTTGAAAAGAATAAAATATACGCGTGTACAGGAATTTTATTTAATTCTTCTCATTTCTCAATATAGTACTTACATACTTTTAGTATATTTTCTAAAAAATATATGCTTAATTAGTTTATAGATCCATTTGTCTGATTGTCTGCAAGTCTGTGTGTTTATAAAATTTCTAAACCATTTGTGAAACATCTTTTTAATTGTTCCGGCCTTTACACATCTAGAGCTTCCCAAAGATCGGCAAACTGTATTTAAATTGTTATAACACAAGTACTATGACTTATTTATTCAATAAACGCCAATGGGCAGCAGCTGCTTTGGAAAGTTTTATGTATGTCTGTAAAATTAATATCTAGAGTGTTGCCGTGTGAAATTTTATTTTACCGTTATGTAAAACAAATTTTTTGACTCCTTCTATATTTCACAATTTTTTTTTTCCTTGTTAATCCCTTAGGGAACATAGGGATTGCACATAGTCTCTCCAACTGTTCCTATTTAGCGCTAGTCTTTTTTTTTCTGACCAAGTTTTTCCCGATAGGTCACATTCTCTCTGGACTGTTGTCCTCCAGGTTGTTCTACGTCTTTATTTCATATGGTTTAATTTAAAAACCTTGAGAGTAATTGAGTCGTTGGAATGGGAAAGTGGTTTTATAGAAAACATGTTTGTGGTGCCTGTCTTTTAGAAGACGTAGATTCGAAATTCCAAAAAACTCAATTTTAGAATAACTGTAGTTCGATTACCAAATTTTTTTGAACAAAGCTCAATAAAATTTGATGTGAAGCTCCAACGTTATATTTCAACATGCGTTAACAGCTTTTCATAATAAAGGACTTAAATAAAATAAATCAAAACTTTTAACTATGGAACATTGTTGAATTTAGGAAATGTGCTTTTTTAAAATCCTTTGTTTTCTTCACCACCTGTTTCTTTTATGTTAAAAGTTTAAAAAAATTCAAAGCACGAAATTCAACAGATTTTATGTAGCTATATGATTTTTAAGGTAAATATATACCAATCATAGTAAACCACAATTCCATAAAGTACATAGTACAGAAGCCTCAAGCTAGATATAAAAATTTAAACACATATTTCGGTTTTGGGGTTCTGTTTATTTTTAAGCTGAGATTCTATTTTTGATGACTTTACAAATTATAAAAAAAACATTTTTTCAAACACCTTCAATATAAAGGAAGTTTTAAATTTAGTTTTATTCATATTATTATAATATATGAAATGCCTATTTCGCTACCCTCTCCGCCTTCTTCCATTTGGTTTCTCACTGACTTTATGACAAATAAATTGAATATTTAAAAATAATCAGAAAAAAAAAAATTTGTATATTTTTATCACGTATACGTGAAATATCTTAAATAGAATTGAATTTAGAATTTAAAAAATTAAAAAAAAAACAAAAACAAAAGAACATTAACCAAAAACATAAAATTAAGTTCACTCTAGAATACTTAATAATAATTATTATAATAAATAAAAAAAAAAAACCATTATATTTAGTTGTTTGAATAAAATTTAATATCAGTTTGCATAAAGAATACTTAAATCAGATAAACTATCTGATGGGTAAATTATAAAAAATTATAATATTAATTTCTGAATTTAATAAATTATTTTTTTTAAAAATGAAAATAAATTTTGAAGATGAAATCTTGTAATACAAACAAAGGAAAATTTGCATATTATTATTGGAATGTAAGATAAGATAGTTTCTAAATCTTTTAAATACGCGAATATCTACAATTGTTAAAAATAACTTTGGTTTTCCTTCAACATTCTTAATTGCTAACTTAGTACCGAGACGTTTTCAGCTAGATCATATATTTCATCAATTATCTCTACCTTATCTTTTAGAGATTATCAAAAGAATCTTTCTTAGGACTCCTTCGTATTATAGAATATGGATTGCAGTATCATAGATATTCCGCAATTCGAGACGTTTAACATTATTAATTATTGTTTATTTACCTACCTAAATTTTTATCCTGCAGACCAGGACTTTGATCGCAGCTTCGATTTGAAAAATTAGAATACTCCTAATACTATTAGATAACTTATATTTTAAAATAGTTAACACCTAATATGATACACCTTTAATATGATGAGTTTAATTTTTCTGGCACTAGAAAATAAAGGTCTAAGATGATTATATATATACATTTAGGTCTGCTTCAAGTTATCACGCGTAGGAAATTACTTTTATATTCCATTCCCATAGTAAATGCATTCGACAGAAGTTCTAGTCCCATTGCTGCTGCAACTCGAACTTGAGAAATAAATAAATGGATCGAAGCAGCAATAGTAAATTCATTTTGTAACCTTTTGTTATTCGTTAGTTAAATTGGTCAAATAAAAGAAACCCCAGATGCGAACTATTCTATTTCATTATTATCGAAATTAAGGAGGCCAAGGATCGATAACGTACTGTTGCGTATAGAAGAACAAGGAAAAATTCAGTTCAGGGGGCAAACAAAAGAAGTTGTTTTAAAATATTGGAAATTAGACAAATATTACGATCAAAGGGAAAGTATTTCACATCGCAGCAAGCAGCAGAAAAATAGTTATGCCATCAACCCCTATTGCAACTATACAATAACTTGTGAATAAAGTGATCGCTTAAAATTCGATATTTTATTAACAGCAGAAGAAGATTAATTGAAAATATCAACGCAATAAAACCATTTAAAAATATTTTATAATAATTATACTTCAACACTCCATACTTATTAAAACGATTAGATATAGTATTAAATAATATTTTTTAAATTTTGCCAAACATAATTGATTTCAAATTATTAAATAACATCACACACATTATTTTCTATAATATCGACTCATCTTTCACTAATTCAGATTTTATATTTTATGGTGCTTTTTTCGAGTTCATAAATTATTTAAAACTAATTTATCGGATCCATTACTAATTTTACTACATTATATTTTGGCATTCAATTATTTAAAGTTAATCGAAATAGGTATATATATATGTATATGTAACACACGTCACCCACCACCCTTCACACGCAAAAATTTATAAAATTTTGAATTTTATTTTTTACTTCAGACGAAATGAAAATAAATTGAGATTTGTTATAGTAATAAAATTGTTTAGTATATGAATGTTTTTTAGATATTGTGAATTTGTTTTTTTTTTTAGATATTGTGAATTTGTGATGAATGAAAAAAGAAATGTAACATTTTTTAATAAAATATTTCACGTTTTACATTTTTCAAGGTTTTTTTTTCAATTCAATTTCAATTCGAAAAACAAAATACCTGAATAAAAATAGTAATATGTGGATTCCAACTGTTAAACTTTTATTTAAGATAAATTTATAGGTATTTATATATTTATACATTGATATATATTTTTGAATAGTAATCCAATAATGATTAAATTATCTTTTCAAGGTTTTCAATTTTCTACTTCATTATATTTTAATTTAAAATTAAGGTTTTACTGTTCTTAAAATTACAGTTGTACATTTTTTCTCTGTGAATATTGTGAATTTAACAAATTAATTTTACTAAAAGAATGCATGAATAATAGATAAAAAGGTCATCGTATATGTCGACAAATGTGTATTTATTATACAATAAAAATTAGATTAAACTTAATATTTCATGTATCACGATAACTGAATATATTTTATGCAGAAATTTTAAAAACGATTCTGTTTTAATGGTAATATAACTAACTAATGCTAATAATTTCAGGATTAACCGTTATTTTTCAAGGATTAACCGTTAATCTCTATAGAATTCTATGGCACATATATTTAACTGTGATATTTCAATCCGATTTAAGGAATAACCGTTATTTTTCAAGGATTAACCGTTACTTTCTATAGGATTCTATAGCACATATATTTAACTGAGAAATTTCAATTCGATTTAAGGATCAACCGTTATTTTTCAAGGATTAACCGTTACTCTCTATATGATTATAGGCACATATATTAAACTGTGACATTTAAATCTGATTTAAGGATCAACCGTTATTTTTCAAGGATTAACCGTTACTCTCTATATGATTATAGGCACATATATTAAACTGTGACGTTTCAATACCATTGAAAATTTTCCGAATACCGTAATTGAAATTTTTGTTTAAATTTGGAATTTTAAATTAGTACTCAATCACTATTTGTTTTAGAGGTTGTTAGTAGACTTGCAATTGGTCTGAGCTTCCGCGTATTTCTTTTGTATTTTTCTATATTTTCTTAACTATGGCTATCCATAAATTTTGGATTTTAACTTCATTAAAAAGTTGGATTTTATTCCAATTATCGGACAATTGCTCTATAGCTATTGACTTTGACCATTGTTTTTGAGGATTTTAGTAAAGTCTGTTGGGATTCGATTGTTTAACCAACCGTTTAACTTTAATCTTAGTTTTGATAGATTTTAAAATGGAACTTTAAATTTTTCAATATTTTAATTGTGTTTAAAGGGCATGTTTAATAATAAATGAGCACTTAGACGATTTTAAACTCAAAAAAAGGAAATCAGCCTAAAATATATGGTAATAGAAAATTTATTATAAAAATTTGGCATTCTTAGACAACTTATATTTTTTTCCGATTATTGTATAATGTAAAATGCAAAATATTAACAATCGATTATTAATACGTAATTCATTACATTACCAAAAATACTCTTGTTTCTACAAAAAATTTAAATTTTTAATCACGTAATTCACTATGTAATTCTATTTCTCAGAATTATCTCTAAAACTTATCTGATATTGATTAACATAAATCCCTAAGTACCTTAAATGTGATTCCTGTGATTTAAAAGGAAATCTATTTACATTTGAATAAAATTTGTATATCACATTAAAATCAATTAAATAAATAAAATATATTCCAAATTAAAAAATTTAATAATATTCATTTCACTCCAAAAAATAAATACATACTTCATTATTAAATGTTCTTCATTATATATACTTCATTATAAAACATGTTCAATATATGGAATATATGGATATATTAATAAATCATTATTATATAGCTAATATAGTTATAGTTAATATTCAAAATTATAAATAAGTTTTTATTTCCGTTCTTTGATTGATTTTATACGAATCAATTGATAATAAAAGATGAAATAAAAATCAATCGAATCGAAAAGAAAGTCAACAAAATCTAAATAAAATGGTTGGAGATTAAAAATTAAATCTAATAAATGGGTAAAGAGATTAAACATAATTTTATGATTATGATTTAATATGCCGCTTCGAGTTAGTTATTGATAATTTTGTAATTTGATACTATGTAGAAGAAAAGAGTCTTCATCTTTGTTTTGTATTAATGATGCATGATAAGTTAAATTATTTAACTATTTAGATAGACTTTGGATGATCTTTGATAAGTCTCTATTACTGATGGTGTAGGGCCAGAATATTCTACATATGGTTCTTTGTCACTTATTCACGAATACTTGGAGCTTTTGTTTGATGTTGTTTGTTGTCAGCCAAGTTTTACAGCCATAGAGAAGTGTTGACATTACACATGCTTTTAATATGCTAAGCTTAGTTTTCCTTGTTATTTGGCCGTTTTTTCATATTAGGCTTAATTCACCAAAGGTGGCTCTGCCTTTACGTAGTATGTTGTTGACATCTTGCTCTGTACCTTCATTTGTTGTTAATGTGCTCCCTTAGTAGGAGAAACTATCAACATTTTAAAATCATTACTTAATAATTAAGTTGAAGTGGAAGAAGAAATAGCTGGAATCGAAGACCTTTTTAAGAATTAGACATAAGTTATTAGTTGAAAAAAATACTAATGTTGAAAATGTTGAAATAACAACATTTTATATTAGTTACTATTTCCTTAATACTGTATTAGCTTTTTTGTTAGGATCTTAATTAATTTTGAGTTGATGATTTATTGATAAGACATCTGATTTTAGATTTTGTAGAAAAGTACGTGAGTACGTGAAATTACGTGATGTATTTCTTAAGGCATCGTCTTTCAATTAATTTTTCAGTATAGGAACTTCTGTTAAGGTTTGGAAATACTTTTCTATATTTCTTGGAACAACTACGGAAGTAAAATTTTTTACCAAAGACAGTTGTAAATTTTAAAGTCAATTGTAAAACAAAGAGTTTTATTGAATAAGGTAAACTCTGCATACATATATGTACATTTAACAAGTTGTCAAGATGAAATAACTAAATGTTCTAAAAATTTATAAGGAAAAACCATTAATTATTTATTTGAACTCTTCGATTTCCTATTATAGTAAAAAACAAAGAAACTAATAAAACTGCATTTAAAAAATGTACAAAACCGAATCATTAACATTAAACTGTGACAATGTCTTTTAATCATACATTATATTTTCTCAGCGTACAGTAGTATAACCTACTATTTGGTCATCACAGTTTGATATCATTCACAGATTTTTTTCCACTTCAAAATCTTTAATTTTTTATTTTTTTTGTATAAAAACTAAAACAAGTTTATTTTATTAATTTCCTTAGATTATATATTAGAAAAATTGTATATGATATCGTTTCTGGTGTATATAGCGTTCTTGTCGTGGGAACTTCCTGATCGTGTTTTGAATTCAATATTAATTTATTACTCCACTTTTTTTTGTATAGGAAGTCTTTTATTGAAAAAAGATTTTTGACAATGCAAGATGTTGAAAAAATGATGACATATTTAACAATACTATAAGATCAACGTACAATATGCCATGGTGAATACAAAGTGTTTTACTGAAGAAGGAGAATTTGAGAATCTTATAAGTATTACGAATGATATGAGTTGTATTGGTAAGAAGTTGCAAGATAGTAGGGCCTCATCTTCTAGAAGTTTGTTCGTACTTTTATTTCTGTATAGCAAGTACATATCCAATCTTTTAAAAGGTATAGGGCATTCCCCAAGTCATACAATATAAGATCCAATTTTATGATATTTTTTTTATTAAATATGATCTGACTGGAATTTGAACCTGAGATCTTCCACTTGAAAGATCGACGCCTTTACAACTATGCAATTGATCTTACTAAGTACATAAGAATAAGTTCAAAAGTTCATTGGAACTTAATAGGAAGGACAAATCATCGTTTCATATTATCTCAATTAAATTAAAAGCAGTTTTAGAAGTTTTTACAGTTTTGCTTTCTATTCTGTTCTAAGAAATCAGCTCATCATGGGTTCTAAATCCCCTTATTCTAAATCAGTTGTTATATTTTTAATTTAAAAGAAAATATAATTACAAATTTACTCTTTTTAATTAAAAAAAAAGTATTTTCACTTCAAATGCAAGTATTATTTACCAAATACAGGTTTTCCTTTTCATTTGTAAGTACTTATTGAATTTTCAAATTATTTTATTACTTGAATACTTTTTAAGTACTTGTATTTACATAATCTTTTGTTGGGAATCGTTACTTCAAAGAGGCGTTCCAAAAACTAATTGGATTTTGAAATTTTTCCTATTATGTTTCTATTAATTAAAATCCATGATATAAAAACTTAAAATTCAATTTTATTAATTGTTATAAATTAATTAAAATAATTACATATTTACCTTATAATACTCTATTTACGCTTCAATATCTTCTGAAACAAATAAAAAACTGAAATTAATTAAAAATTTAGAAATTAATTAAAATAAATAAAATTTTCATTTAAAATTAATAAAAATTTATGTGTTTAATTTTTTAATTGTGTTGAACTGAATATGTAATTAAAAAGAGTTGTTAATTAATTAAAATTGATGTATTATTTTTATTACAAAGAATTTTATCTATTTAATTTTAAAAATTAATAATACAGTAAGTTAACCTAGGTAATTACTAATAATTATGAAAAATCTATTACAAAAGCTGTCGTTATATCTGCTATAGCTTTAAATTAATTGGTTATTGGTTTATTTTGCAACTTTAAAAAAAAAATGATTTTAAATCTATGAACTTGTTCGCGAATTTATTGCTTTGGGTAATTAAATATTTTAAAAGCTCAGACTTGAACGATTTTTAAAGCGATTAAGTAAATAAAAAAAGCGAATCGATAATTCGTTGAAACTATAAAATTAAATTGAAGTAGCTTTTACAAATGTTTATATATATTTATTTATAAACAGTCCCTTACCTCATAGAATGTGATACGGGCGTGAAGCTTGCCTTTCCTTTTCAGGAGTGGCAGATTGTACTATATTTATTAATTTTAATAGTAATATTATTCAGTTTTTTTATATCATGTATTTTATATATTACTATATATATTTGGTTACCATGGTGATTTGTAAAGAAAAACTCTTTTTCAATAATATTTTTTTTAATTTAAAGTTCGTGGCTTGTACGGGAATCAAACCTGAATCGACTCGGTTAGTAAGACAAACTAACCCACTGGGTCTCCTATAAATTATTAGATTTTTTGTATAATAAACCTAGTGGAAATCCTATAAATTCTAAAAATGTTCGTAATTCCAATGATGAAATATTAAAAATTAGTAGAATTGATGCTGCATCATAAAATGTGACATAATCTCAGTTTAAAATTTCTGGTTTCTGGAAATTCTCATTAAAAAATTTCGGGTTTCTTAAAAAATCTTAAGGATTTTAAGGTTGGATTTTCTGAAGCGAGATTTTGTGAAAACGAGATTTAATAAACTGTGATTTCGACTCCAACCCTCATAAAATATTCTTACATTTAAATTTATTATCTATGGTCTACACTATAGTTCCACATACAATAAATTCCACATACAACTAACATATGAGATAGTATCAGTCCTTACAACTCGTAGAACTCGTAGTCTTAGTCTTTTAATAGATTCAATTCTATTTATTATATATTTGAACATAATTTTATATTTGAATTGTGAAGTATTTCAGAATCTGTGAATTTTAAAGATATAAATTTTTAACTCAATGGCGAATGGTAGCTGAGTGAAGACGAGACTCAGCCAAAAGATTTTTCACCATTAATATCGGACTCAAAACCAGGACTCTCGAATGATAAGTAGGCAGCGAAACATAGTAATCTTAATTTAAATTATTTTGACATTGAAAGAAATTTATATTTACTTCAAAACTGATATTCAAGAAGTCTCTTGTAAATTATGAAGCTAAGACTTTACAAAGGTTATTCGAACAAACAATAATACACAAGTCCATAGTCATAAGCCCCTAAAATTTATTACAAAACATAGGTTATAATTAAAAAAACTTAATTTAAAGTAATGATGAAATATAAGATGGAAATTATAGAATCCTATAAAGCTAACATATCATAAAATCATCTCAACTTGTTTGATTTAATTTTTTTTTTAACTTCTTTCGAATTTTCGAATTTTAAACAATTTTATTTAATCTCTGTCTCCCACCCATTTAATGATCTGATAAAATCATTTCGATTTCTAACTTTCTAGTTTCTATAATATATTTAAAATTCTGATTATTTAGAATTTATTACTAATTTTTTTTTAATGAACGTTGACAGTATTATGTTTTAATTCATTAATATTCGAATTTAAAAAAAAATCTCACTTTTCTGTTCTACTTGTTTTTTTTTTGCGTAAATTAAATATTTAAAAATATTACACAAAGCAAAAAAATAGGAAAGAAAGCTGACCCGAATACTATTTATATATATATATATATATTTTAATAATGTCAAAAAAAAATTTAATATTCTTTAAATACAATGAACTCATCACAAAATTTTATCATCTGATTAAACATTTTCTAAAATAAAACATTTGTTTGTATTTTTCTGAAACTTAACAACAACAACAACAAACAATACATTATTCAGTCAAAACATTTGAAGACAACGTGCTAAATTTGGAAACATATGAGAGTTTTTGTTTACAAAAAAAAAATGAAAGTATAAACACTTGAATCAATATTGGGACTCAGTTTTTTAAAGAATTGAATATTTTTAAAACACGATTTAAACATATGGAAAAATTGAAATAAAATTAATAACTTATAAATAAAAACAATTTTGATCCTAAAATAATATAAAAAATAACTTTATTTAGTCATTTTGTAAATTTAACTAAAGAACATCTGTTAAAAGTCCGAATTTAAACAATAAATTTTTTATTTTAAATATATAGGTTAAATTTAAATAAGGTAAACTACTCTTAATTTGACGACAGCACCAAAAGTAAATTTTGGAAATAAAAAAATCCCAATAATAGCGATGTGAGAGCATTTCTAGATTAAAAATTAATTACCACTGGAATTATACTAGACGGTGACAACGTTTACACGACGTTTAGAAATGTCAAACGAATATTATTCGTATGAAAATAGACTTATACAATTGATTACATTAAATGCAATTGTGACAAAGGGAAAGTAGTTTCATTTTATATGTTACAAACACAACTCATTGCTTCTCTGAAATTTCTTAGCTTGTTTTTTTTTTTTTTTGACATTTCATAGCGTCACGGGAACGTTGCCACTGTATGAGTATACTACTAATATGGAAACATATTTATACAGTCGATTACACTAGACGCGATTGTGACGAAGGGAATGTAAATTAAATTTATATATTACCTTGTTCTTGTTTTTTTGACATTTTTTAACTAGGTTTTTTTTTTTTTGTGACATTTCATAGCGCAACGTCCACCCCACCATTGAGTATAATACCAGCATTATTTAATGATTTAATTCTGCATCGTAATAAAGTAATGATTGAACAAGATAAACGTAATTTTTAAACAGTGTGTTACAATATTTTGATTTTTATTAGCAGTCAATTTCTGTCCAAGTTGAAACTTTGATAACAATGACAAATTTGTTGGGAAGATATTTTTTATTATATTTAATTTTGGAGTTTTACAGTTTTATCAATAAATGTTTGTTCTAATACTTGTGATCGAATTTCTATAGACTACTTAAAATTACACTCAGTTTTATTTTTATGCAATTATTCAATATTAAGCTGGTTGAGCCAAGCATTTTACGGTAAATATTTTTGAGGGCGGTTTAGGTCTAAATTAGACGGATTGCCGTAGTTTTTCTCTAAAATCTTCTATTAATCCTTTAGATTTAAAGCCGATCAGATATTATTTTATAAAAATTGAAAAGGTTTTAAATAGTCATTAATTGAATGGTTTCTGAGATCAAAACATTAGGCATAACATCATTAGTACCTAGAGGTGTTAAATGGACATAACTATAGTTTTTAAAAAGTTAATCCAGTATTTAAAAATTTCCAGTTTTAATGTCATAAAAAAAAGGTGGCGAATTCAATTAATTAATAAATATTAATTTCTTTCTAAAATTTTTTAGTAATTTATATAGATAACATGTTTATATTATTTTGAACAAAGAAATTCCAAATTTGTTAACTTGTTTATACAATTATATTTTATCAAAATAATCAATTATACTTCAGAACAGTATACAAGTATATAAATTTTGGCATTGAATCAAAAATTTTTCACATATTTGTTTGTTTTTTTTTAATTTGTTGATAATTAAAAGTAAAAATTAATTTTGAATAATTTCCTCAATATTAATTTTAATGTGGTTTTCATATGATTCATAATTTGAAGAGTTTCCCCCTTAATCATTTAAAATATAATGAAAGAACTTATGGTCATTTTAAAAATGTTTAATGATTGCATATTTATTAAAAATAATAAACAAATAAAACAAATAAAATGTTTACAGTATAGAGATAATAAACAAAAGTTGAAAAATAAAAATTTTGACGTGTGAATTATAAATTTAAAATTTTTTCAGTCCCGCTCTTTTATTAATTAAAATTGCAATTTTTTGAATTTAAGATTTCTTTCAATATTTAATACAATGGCCGTGGATCGTTCCTATATGTATACAGGGTATTTCTTAATTAAGTGCGCTGCTATATACCCCTGCATAGGTACTTATGAGTAGATACATTTTTTGTATGGGCGCTAAGCTGGGCCTCTCCTAGTTTCCAAAATATAGGGTTTAAATCAAATTTCAATATTTTTTTTTAGTTTTCATAATTTTACTCTTAATTCTGTTTCTAGACTACTTATGAAAATTTAGTAATATGTATTCGAAATCTTCTTTTAAACAAGCACCAACTCAATTTTCTATCTTTTACAGTTTCAAAACTGCGAGCTTCAACATTTAAAAAATGTTGAAATTTTAACACATTTTTATTGAAAAGTTTCAAATTTTTATAAAATAAAACTTATTTACTTATAAGTTCCTATGCAGTGGTATATAGCAGTGCGCTTAATTAGGAAACACCCTGTAAAATAAAAGTTTTATAAGTTCAAAACTTTTCCGTTTCTATTAATTACAAAAACAAGTACCGTTACTAGAAGAAAATCTTTACCTGAACTGAATTGATATTTATTTAAAAAAATTTTAAATGCTACTGGCAACATTGAATTTTTCAATTTTAACATTTTCTGTTTTATATTATTTAACTAAATATGTATTTCAGATACAAGTACTACTTCTTTTTTATTTTAAAAATTTTCCACTATAAATAAAAAAAACCGCAAATTATAAATCAATATACTTTTCTCCCTGTTAATTAACAGCTAATTGAATAACAGAACATGCAACACAACTATTTTTATATTATGTTATAACACAAAAGCACAAAATAAAAGGGATTTTCCATTTAAATGTTATATGCTTTGACATTTAATTGAATTCATTTTGACCACAACAATTAATCAAAAAATGTTAATTTAAATGTCAAAAAATGTAAAATGTAATAATGCATACGTCATGTCTTTTGTATATGTAATAATAAGTTTTTAAATAAATGAAGATGTGTTACGTTAAAATTTTTATTATGCCTTGGCCATAATGATCGCAGCCATGACGCAGCATCAAAGTTGCAAAATGTCAAAAAACGTAGCTGTCAAGTTATCATTGTATTTAAGTACAATGCAAAATGTTGAAAGCGATAAAGTGCCATTGTTAACAAATTAAGTAAATAAACATAATTAATTTTTTAATCAGTGAACTGAAAGTAAAGTAAAAATTGCATTCTATTTAAAATTTTTAATTTTACTATTGATATACTACATGCATTTAATTTTTTTATATTTATAATTGTATATTCTTCAATTTTAAACTAAAAAGTAATAACATATATAAATGTCAGACAAAACAAAAACACAATTAACTGTCAAAATAGCACAGAGTTAAAAGTTGATTAACTTTTGCGCCAAGACTGCGTTAAAACTTTGTTGCTACTTTCATTGTGTGAAATTGTATTGTTTTCCATATTTTTTATTTTTGAAGTAGAATTTCAACGTTGTTGGCTGCGCTCATTGTGCTCAGGAGGTATTAATTTAAAAATTTCGAATAATACGAGTTATTTTAACAGCAGCTTGCCCTCATGTTAAAATTTAATATGTTCTAAAATCTATTTGATTATGCAAATATTAAAAATTATTTAATTAAAATAATATATTAGAAATAAAAAAGTGATTGCGTTTAACAATATACGGATCGGTTCCAATTCAATTATTTTAATTATTATTTTTAAAACAAAGTCATTAATAATTATTACTTTTAATAATATCTTTATTAATAGTTGTTTTATATTTTTACAAATTAATATATTAATATATAAAAAAAAAACAACTCTTTATTTATATAATAATTACGCAAAAATAAGTATCAACTATCAATTAGTATAGAAATTATTTAAAAAATAAAAAAACTTCCGTAAGTGACAGATAATAAAAGTTTTAATAATTTTAAATTAATGTAATTATAAAATCAAAAGTGGGGAATACAAAACGTAATAATGATATTGTAATTTGTCAAGTATTTTATTTTATAAAATATTACGCGAATAAATATTTTACAAGTCATATTTATAATAATAATAAAAATGTATGTATAAATGAAAATATATTAATAAAATTAAGTTTTTTTCGTGTTTTAAAATAAATTTGTTTCTTGTCTTTGTTCCCAATGAATAAATTATAATAATGCATAGTTTTGATAGAATAAAATTAAGTATAGTAACTGATTAGTACGTCATGATTCAATTAACATAAGTATAATATATTAATATTTAAAAATTAGATTCTATAATTACTTTGCTGTCTAGATAAATGGTTATAGTAATAACTTAGATAGTAGTTACTTATTTATTGAAACTTATTATAATCGTTTTATAATTTACTTTTAAGCACTACTTTTAAAGTTTTTTTATAATTCGACAGGTGTTTAATAAATTGGAGATGAGGAAATGCTTGAAAATTGATATCTAGAAAATTGAAAGATTCTTTTAGTATAAAATATTGAAAACCAACGGTTAAGTACTTGGTATCTAATGCCATTTAGCTATGCGTGAAATCGGCTAAGCTTAAAACTTTTAATTAAACGTTAGACAACTTCAAACCAACTTCTTAATAATATTCATGAAATACAAGTACTTAAAACAAATAAAAAGTCATTAATAATAAAAATGCTAAAAAGTACTGAAACAATTGTACTAATGTACAATTTGACATTTGATTACTGAAATGTCAATAATTATTTATTTTTAAAAAAAAATTTTTATCTCAATTTAAATCAGAATTTAATATATAAAATATTTAAAATATTTAGTAGACATATATATAAGTATATATGTATATAAATCCAATTTTTAATTATTGACTGTTTATAAATAAATAAAATTAAACAATTTTTTGAAAAATTATTTAAAAATTCAATTTTCAACTTGTTGTCATTGAATTTCAGTGAAAAAAATCAAAAAAAAATCATAATATTAAATTAAAAATATATTTAAATTAATCAATTGTCAAAAAATATTGGCGCCTTTTAAAATATTATTTTGACTTCAAAAGAATTTTTAAAGAAAAATTAAATTTTTATTCTACATTTATGACAAAATAAATAGTACATTATTAACAGTTCAATGCTGCGGTATTTTGTTAATTATACTAAATTTTATATTTAAAAAAATTTGCATAATATTGTTCCCCATTAATTTTAAGTGCCGACATCTATTTAAAAACTTGATAAAGTACAAAGTACCTATTTTTTTTTGATAATTGGCGCAAGAATTATGCAAGCTTATTTGTTTACTGGCGCAGTTGTAAAAAAGTAATTAGATGAAGAAATTTAACAAATTTGTCAGGTGGCAGTTGAAGGTTTTTGTATAATTTACTTTTTCTGTTTGTAAATTAAGGTGAATTTTTTATTTAGTCATGGAAGTTCTAGAGGAAGTGGAAAGTTCTAATATACGATAAAAAAAGCTAGAACTTAATCAGGACTCATCTAATCCAATGGAAGCATATCTTAAGATAATTCATACAAACCAAATTGTTTAAAATATTTGTTGAAATATAATCCTCATTATAATTTAAAAATCTAACACAGAGTGTAAAACCTGTGAGATTCAAAAGAAATTTTTAAACAAATGAAACGTAAGACACTGAGAAAAATTAAATATGTATTAATGTACAAAATATTTATTAATATAATATTTAATGATAAAATCGTGTTAAATGAAATCAGAATATTAATTAATTGATACATTAATTTAAATAATTTAAAAATATAATAATAATTTTAATTCTATTTATTCCAATTTCCTTGTAATTAATATATAATAAATATTTTTGAATTGTATAATTTTATTTAAACAGTAACAAGATCTATGACTTTAATAAAACTATTATGAAACAATTAATCAAAAAGATGATATAGCAGAAATTAAAATAGTATCTATCATTATTAAGTTACGTTATTATATTTATTAGTACAATTTTGTATTTTTAATAAAAATACTAGAAAAATTATAATCATACTGTTATTTAATTAATTAATATTAATTTATTTAAAATTGAACTGTTCTATAGTGGTGATATAACAACAGACAATTAATAAAAAAAAATTTTTAAAAACTTGTTAATAAACATTTGATTTGATAAATTAAGAAAATAAATTATAATTTTGATACTAACTAATTAAAGAGTTAGGACTAAATTTTGAAAATCATTATTGCTTTTGTACAGTCAATTTGGCTTAATTAACTTGTAAAATTTAACCTCACATTCTGTATTGATTTATTTAAAATTTCTTATGTTTTGTAAACGAACTTTTTTTTTTATATATAGGTATACTTTACTTAAATATAATGAATATTTAACAGCTTTAAATATGTATAATATAAAAATTTTTAAAATCTAGAAAGTAGTTAACAATGAATTTTAATCAAAACAGTAGAAAATAAGTATAGTTATCGATTTATTTTTTATTCAAACTGTTAAATTAATAATTTAAACGATGTCTAAACACGAAATATTTATATTACATACTATACATATATTAGAATTAATTAACCGCTTTTTCAAATCCCACTATGAAATTCTCAGGCCTTTAAATTGAAATTATATTTTATAACTATACTATTATTATAATGTTAACTTTAATAAAATTGCTCATTATTTTACATATAATTAATATTAACATATTTTGAATAAATAGTCAACAATTTTAATTTAAAAAATAAAATAAAGGCATAAAAATATACTTTAGCAGGTTATTTATTTACAATAGCTCAGTGGTTAATTTTAATCGTCATATCTAATAAAAAGGAAATGGAGATTCACTCACTTGTCACATTGTATGTGGGGGGTAGGGCTACATAAATAAATAAATAAACATCCGGTATGTCTAATTGGAGTATGACCTGCAATATTCGTTATCCGGATTAATTTAATATTTGTGCAAATTTGTTACAGGACTGTAAAATCAAGATTTACTACATAAGAAAGCAGGGGCGTCAACATTAAAATCCAAAAACTCAAAATTTTTTTTGTAGAGGAAACTGTTGCATAAAATTCTTTTATGAACGAAATTTAAATATTTTGGTTACAGTGAAAATTGGGATTTCAGAAAGGAAGAAAAATATCTAAATAAAATGGGGAGCACTGCTTTCCTTAAAAAGAATAAAATACCCAAGAGTCGTGATGTTAACATTTATTTAAGATTTCGATTAATATAATTTCCCTCCCATCTGGTTAGGTTTAAATTAATTAATAAAGCTCTAAATTAAGATCATTATTAATTTTTTCAAACTTGCAAAATTTTTATAAACAAAACAATAATATTTGTTAATTTATTTAAATTAATACATTTGTTTATGTACCTATTAAATTATTGACTAACAAAAATCAAAGACGTTATTCTAAAGTTCTAAAATAAAAAGACGTCATTCTAAAACGTCTGCGTCTTTGACTGCTCTACAAACTTAATTACTCATTAAAACAAAGATTTTTAAAAACAAAGTCTTTATGTATAAATATTATAGTTTTCTTGAATATAAATTAAACATATACCTAATATTTTTAGTACAAATTAAAAATTAAATAAAAAATCACAAAAGTTGGCGCCAAATATTTATCTCATCAGATCTACCACACCTTATAACTAAATGAAAATAAATATTTTGCAAAAGTATAAAATTTATACTAAGAAGTTATTTTTTGTCGTCATTACCATATTTATACATATATATATATTAACATTTTATAATACATGCAAAAATATGCATATATATTATAAAAAATTAGTGTTACATAAAATTTAAAAAACTTCACAATAATCATTTCACGACAACAAATCAAAAGTCAACAAGTTTTAACTATTAATGTCATATAGTTTTGCCGGTTACAATAATTCATTTTTTTCCCATGATGATAATATAAACAATTTTCGCAATTAAATCGTTCGCGATCCATGATACAAACACACAAATATTAAAAAAAAATAAAAAAAAACCAAAAAAAAAAGCATAAAAAAAGATTAAATAAAATTTTGTCAATCATTATAAAACTTGTTTTCAAGATCTCGTAATATAGTTAAATAAATCCTCCTTCTTTATTCACTCTTCCTAACGGTTGTTTCATTGTTGCAAAATATAGCACGTTGATCATAACTACTAAAACGTCAATATAATTATTTTACCGTTATTTAAATAGCAGTGAATGCATTTGAAAAAAAAAAAACAGTAAGCATAAAACAAATGAATTTATTCGTAATGAATGTCTTATTGTGTATTTTTAATATAAATAGAAAATTTACTCCTAAAAGTAGTCAATTTAATAATATGTCAATATAATTTTTTAACCGTTATTTAAATAAAATAAAAACATATCCACAAACAGTAAATATAAAACAAAATTATTGTCTTTAGAGTGTGTTGTCTTTGTGTATTAATAATATAAAAAACCAACTTTACTCCTAAAAGTAGGCAATGTAGTTTTTGAACTATAGTTTATTGTTTGGCTTGTTAGGAAGGCTGTATACAATCGCATGTTGTACAGGTCAAATGGATTTTAAATATAAAATATAAAAACGAGTTATAGATATAACGGTTATTTTATAGTAATACTTACAGTTATACCGTTATAATTATAATTAAAAGTATATTTTCTTTGATTTGATTGTAAATAACTCCAGAAATATTCAAGTTCTGTATAAGTTGTAAACCAAACTTCTAGACCAAAAAGAGTTGCGTATTTTTATAATATATTATTACAACAATGTATGTACCGAAAAGTTGCTTAACGTCGGGTAAATGAAATTAAAGATCAAATAATTGGTGATCTAATATATTTTTCTCACTGTAAACTTGATAACAAACTACTGCTACGGTGTGTGTCACAGCCGCTTAAATATATTCTCTAAGAATCAATTTAAAGTAAATACGAAAAAAATTGTGAGCTCTATCGACCAATAAAATATCTAATTGATATTTATTTTGGCTAAAACCGGTTACCTTAATCTAGTTTTACCCATTTTTACTAGTTTATGTAGTTTAGAACGAAAGAAGTGTAATAAAATTTCTTAAGTTTAATGATTTCAATGACTGTATACATGTACACACTTGAGTAAGATAATGAAAAAACTTAAAATCTATCAAGCGTATAGTTTGTTACGTATAAGCTAGCTGTTAGCAAGTAGTTTTATGTCTTTTTTTTTTATGTCTGTTCCGCTTCTATAAAATCGTGAACAAATACTATATTTCGGTGTCATATCGTATCGTTCATTAGAAATTTATGGTAATACGAGTTTTGCTCTTTTTTTTTTTTGACTTTATAAATTTTGCAAGTAATGAATGATAGTTAAGTGTAGATATATATGTACTATATAGATAGTGTTCAAAAAAAGTCATTGATCTATAAATTTCCAGTTGTTGAACACAATTCATTTGCTGTACAATTTGACGCGGTTTTTTTTTTTTATGATTGTTTTTGATTGTCTGTGATGTGTAAGTTTAATTTATGATGTCACAATTATTGATTATTAAAAAAAAAAAAAAATAGTAAAAATTATGTTTAATTTCAAATATAATTGAAAAGATTTCCCGATTCAAATTTTACGAAACATTTTGTAATTGAAAATGTGATGTATTAAATCAGATGTAATAATTAAGCAGTTGTTTTTATTTGTTTTAAGCAATTGTCTTAGGTTATTACGTGATTTGATTTCAGCTTATTGCAAAACTCTTATTGGAGGAACTTATCAAGGTTAGGTACTTATCAATTACTTTTTTCACCTCTACGAGTATTGTAAATGATTAGTAATATTAGACTCGGATCTAAGTCCAGTCCATTCTCAATAATATTCAGCTAAAACATAACTACATTCACCTCAAAACTTATGAAAACCAACGATGGGCTTTTCAAGTACTTCGTAATTTTTTAAAGAGTGAATACTAAAACCACACGAGTTGCAAATTAAAGATTCGTACTGTAAATTTTCTTTTCCATTATATTTCCTTAGTTAAAAGATTACTTTTAGGTCGATGCATGGCCTATTTTAAATTCTAGGCAATGGCTCTATAAAATTCTTATTTAAATTTGATTATCTGTTACTAAAACCAGTCTTACTTTCTTATTAAAATTTTATACTATTTTAAATCAAATTAAGAACTTAAATCAACCTAGAAATATAATTCTTTTGAAACCATGCAACTTTTATTATAATATATAATATCTATATGACATTTGAACTTGTTGTCATTTCCTTCAACAACCAGCATTTAATTTATCTAATATGTATTCCCGCTTTGATTTTGTGAAAGAAAAACTATATTTAAATAAGTTTTTTTCTTATAACTAATCCAGTCAGTATGTGAATACTAAATACATGACTTCCTACTGGAATTATTTATTTATTTTTTTTTCGTGATCTTCGTGACTAATTTAATTTTTTGAGAAATTTTCAAATGTGATAATTAAAAAAACGTTGATTTGTTAACAGTTTTTTTTTATATTGGGCTTTATTTTTAATTAGGTTAGGGTAGGGTACATAAGATTCTTGTAGATCACATTTCGAAAGTAAGTTACTCTTTTGATAGATGAATTGATTTTAAGTTGCCTTTCATTACAATTATATTGGACTTCATTGAATCTTGAAATAATCGTACATAACTGAAATATTACCTCACCAGCTAAATATAATAGATAAAGAATGTCATGAGCACCCAAGACTGTAGTTCACTAAATTAGATCAATCTAATAAATTACATTTCGTACGAATTTTTATTTTAAAACTATAAACTTGCTTGTAGGGCCAAGACTATTGGAGACATTCGATATATAACTTGAGCAATAATCACATTATTGATTACTCGACTACGCGTACAGTCCAATCTAGTTAATAAGGAATTGGTTAACAAACTATACATACATATAATCATACTTTTAATTTATAATTTAGACACAAGTTAGCCAAGCAGCTGTTTGGTGTAATAAAACTTTCATTTTCCGCCTAAATAATCTTTTTAAAGTTCAAGTGCAGCCACTAAATATAAAAATATGAATAACTAACGGTTAGAGGTTATCTTACTAATTGCATAATATTAATAAATGATTGTGGAATTCAATTAACAGTATCATAAATTAAAATACTTTTAATCAAATGAATATTACAGGAAAAATGTTGAATCTTATTCTAATAAAATGTAATTTTTTATATAAGTTACATCAAGGTTGAATATTTTTTCATATATTTTAATTAACAAGTTTTTCATTAGTGTCTTATCGTAATGCAAATTATAAATCTAACGTTTCTAGTATGAATAAAATTTGTTGAGTAAATGGTTAAAATTGTACTTATATCTTGTCTAAGCAAATTTTTATCTAATTATAATGCAATTAAGAATTGTTGATTACCTATATGTGCTTTGAAGGACCTGTCAAATAACCAAATCATAAGTACATTTGAATTGTACTTGGCATTTCTAGGAAGGAATATCATAAAAATTTATAGTCTTAGACAGTAGTGCGAAGTACAATACTAAAGTAATCAATGATTGCAAAATGTAATCATAATATTAGTTATGAGATAGGTTAGAAGTAGTAATTTGATTAGAATACAGAGTTTAATCATTTTTATATAACTGATTAATTTTTTCTAGTCATGAAATATTAGAGTTTTAGAAAGTAGCGAGAAGTACAATACTGAAGTAATCAATGATTACAAAATATAATCATAGTATAAATTTTTAGATTTTAGAAGTTAGAAAGTAATTTGATTATAATACATAGTTAAATCAATTTTTATATAACTGACAAATTTTTTCTAGTCATGATATATTAGAATCTTAGATAGTAGTGAGAAATACAATCCTAAAGTAATCAAAGATTACAAAATGTAATCACAATATTAGTTTGCAGATAGGTTAGAAATAATTCGGTTATAATACATAGTTAAACCATTTTTATATAACTGAGCAATTTTTTCTAGTCTTAAAATATTAGAGTTCTTAGAAAGTAGTGCGAAGTCCAATACTGAAGTAATTACAAAAAGTAATCATAATAATAGGTCTTAGGAAGTTGATTCTATTAGAATAGTTAAATCATTTTTATCTAACTATAAGTGATTTTTTCTAGTATATAATCTGTATTATATACTATTTCTATGCAATATTATATATTAATTGTATACTTCAACTCTTGTTACGTGTTTGAGTTTAAACCCGTATATTATGAAAATTTTTAATTTAGTTATTTAAATGAATAACAAACATTATTGCAAGTTTTTTTAAAAACTTTTTTTTATAATGTTTCTCGCTTTTATATATGTTAAATTTTTTATATTAAATTATTAAATAAAATATAGTTATTGGAATATATACTTAATTATTAATGAAAAACACGGAAATTCAATCAAAACTTTTGAATTTAGTTGTTTTCAATTAAATAAAATAAAAATATAAATAATATACAATTTAACTTTTAAATTATATTCTAATAAGTTTCATTAAATAAATTAGTTGTTTCTATTTAATTCGATTTCAAAATGTACCAGTCTATTAAATTATAAAAGACAAAAAAAAAACGGGTAAAGTTTAAATTCATGAAATAAAATATTCTAATTTGAATTTTTAATGTTTTTATTAAATTATTAGAGTATAAATTTAAATTTTTAATTGACTTATAAAAAATGAGAGAAGAAAATAATTTAATTAATATTAAATATTTGATCAAATATTTTATGAATTATGTTAATTACAAATGATTAATAAGATTGTTCGTGAAACAACCGCATAGAAATAACGTATAAAATATTTTAAATAGATTTTTGATTAGATAAAAATTAAATCTATTTGTATTTTTAAAAAATTTCATTAGTTTTTATTTCCTACAAAAGTATGGGAACATTATTATTTATAACGACCCCAGATCTAAAGGTTTTTAAAGGCGTATACGTTTTACAGATTCTTGAACTGTTAAACTATAAGGCTAATAAGCCTGTCATGTACCATGACATTTTGGAAAAAGGGGTCATATTATATTCGTATTATTTAGAATTGATCTTAATGAATTCCATATACAATTTAAACATGAGATAGTACTAGGCCTTATAACATGTAGAAACCTCTCAGATTTTCAATAGATACAATTCTTTTTTGTTTATATTGTAATATTTTGTATTTGAGTTAAATGGTATTCTGTATCTGTGAGTTATATTATTCAATTAAATTATTGGTTAATATTTTGCATTTGTTTATATTGTTATATTAATGTATATTTTATTTAAGATATATAATTATTAATATTAAGAAAGCCATTAATTTGAAACGAATGGCGAATAGTAGCTGAGTCGAATCAAAAGCCAGAAAAGTTTTTTTCACTTTCACTGGGATTCGAACCATACTGGGATTCGCATAAATGGTCAGAACTCTAACCGTGTATCTAAAAAATTGTAAAATAAAAATTAAAAGAGAATTTACGGTATTGGGGTTTTTCAAAATTTCCAAAATTAGTTTAAATAAATTTAAATTTTAAACTTATTATTAAAAAAATTAACTATTTACCAAAATTCAAAGTAATAATAGATTTTAAGTCGGAGTTTATTATATAATAATTTAGAAGTTTTTATTTGGGTCAGGTACGACATTTCAATCTTTAAAATACTGCAAATCAAAATCTCGCTTTTTTAAAATCTTGTTTTTATAAAATCGCCAAAATCAAAATCTGGTTTTTATAAAATATTTTTTTGGCTTATCTTTCTTTTTTGTATCAGGGGCTATTATATCCTGTTAAAGACGCCAAAAAACGATATCAGGGGCAGGATATATTATATCCTGTAAAAAAAACGATATTGTACTAGATTTTTCCAACAAAATGATTTTGAAAAAACGAGATTTTGATTTGCTATATTTTAAAAAATGAATATTTTGATTTTCGAAATTTTAAACAAACTAGATTTTAATTTCGAAATTTAAAAAAAACGAGATTTTAAAGACCGAGACCAAATAGAAAACCAAATAAAAAATTTCTAAATTATTATTAACTCTGACTTATTAATTTTTGAAATTTAAATACGAGACCTTAAAAACCGATTTATAATTTTGTTCTAAATTCATAGACTATATTCTTCGAATTATAAAAAAATGTTCCAACCACCAAAATTTATAATACAATTTTATTATTATATTTTTCGATATTTCCTCGTTTTTAACCAGACTTATAAAAGATTTCAAAACATATCTCATAATATCTCATAAATAAGAAGAATCACATCCGGAACTAAATAACAGCCAACCAAACGGAAGAATAAAAATATTAAACTTGGTTAAAAATGACCTATAAAATATTGCTATAAAATGGTCTTAAAAACGAATGTTAAAATTTTAATTTCACTTTTAAATTATTTTTAAATACACATTTTTAACTAAAATTAATCATATTGTATAAGACTTGCCAGCCTTTCTTAAAAACCTTAACCTTACACAATCAATTAAATTAAATTGAAAATAAAATTCAAAAAATTTAAAAAAAAAATGTAAGTGCGTTAAAATCAAGGTAAAAACAAAAATTAAATTTTAACCAGGTAAATAAGTTAAAACAATGTATGTACTTAAAAATATATTTTTTTATATATTCAGGTGATAAAATTGTAAGGTGATGATGATATGATCTTTTGAAAATGAACCTCTCTCTTTCTCTTGAGAAATGAATTACGTCAAGTAGACGTATTTTTTTTTATATTTAAATAATTTGAATTATTTCAGTATTGTTTCAAAACTGTTTCATATACCTTCTTAAATTCAAATAATTTTATAAAACCTTAGACCTTGGTTTTGTCTTTGTTTTATGAACTCATATATCTTAAAGTTTATAAAGTCTAGATCCCACTGCTGGGACAAAATCACAAGGCAAGAACCAATAACTGTGCAGATAAAAAGGAGAAAAAGAAAGCAGGCAGGTCAAACTCTCAGAAATTCTGTCAACAATATCGTGTGTCAGGTCGTGAGTAATAAAAGAAGTGGAAAACAAACTAGCACAAAGGAGAGCTAGATGGAAAAGCTTCGTAGCGATCTTCGCAGCTCTTCTTATTAATTTAAAAATTAATTTCTAACATACAAAATATTATAAAAAACCAGTAAATACCAATGTGGGCATTTTAACATTCTCTGTAATATTAAAAATTTTAACTGCGGTTTAATATTCGTTGAATTTGGAACACAAGTTATTACTATAATAATTTTAAAATTAGAAACTTTTAAGTTTTAACATTTTGCTATAAGATATACGCTGTTAATTTTTTTTTAAATTTTTAATAGCATGTTAATATTGTTCTCGTTCTAATTAAGATTCTTGAAAAAAAAACTAATTACTTTTTCTCACCTAAAAATCACCCAATGAAAAGTTTAATTATATAGAAAATCTGAATATATAATTATGAAAATATATTGAACGTTTTAAAAATTTTAAATAGTTATGTCTGTAAAATTTTTTTATCGTAAGTTTCAAGCGAATAGAGGTGCTAAAAAGTACTTTATAGATATCGCAACGTTTATCTACCTGTCTAGTGAAAAAGCTTATATCAAAGAATAATTTCAATTACTTTAGATTTCAATAATTTATTAATTTTATGAAAGGGGTCTGTATAGTATACAATGTGTTAGGAAGATGGCTTACCACTTATGATTACTCAAGTAATCATAAATACATACGCTCGAAATTAAAAAAATTGGGCCGTAATGTTTAGCCTGTTTTATAAGCTAAAAAATTTAAACATGAGTCAAATTGACTTTAATTATTTTAATTACTTTAAAAAAACAAGCAATTTAAAATAAAACTAAATAAATCATAAATATCAATTAAATTTTTTGATTATTTATAAATACTTGTAATTCTTATGATAATTTAATTTGCTTTTGGTAAATAATTAAATAATTTTAAAGTAATTAATTATGAAAAATAATTACAATAGTAATTTAAGAATCAAAAATAATTGAAATCTAAATTTAATAACTTTCTAGGAATTATCAAGTAAATTTTATTTAAAATAAAACTAAATAAATCATAAAAATCGATTAAATTGTTTGATTATGTAAAAATACTTGTAATTCTTATGATAATTTAATTTGTTTTTGGTATTTAATTATTTAAAAGTAATTAATTATCAAAAATAATTACAAGAGTAATTTAAGAATCAAAAATAATTAAAAAAGTAATTAAATTTCAAAAATAATTACAAAAGTAATTGAAACCCAAATTTAATTACTTTCTAGGAATTATAAAGTAAATACTAAATTCTTTTTGCTAGTAATTGAATTCTCAAAGTACCACTAGAAAATTTTTTAATGTTACCTAGCAATAAGTGATTACTTTGTAATGGTACTGGTAATTGTACTGGTTATTGAAATTTTCAGATCTGCTGAATGGTCTGTTATATAAATTTAGGTTAATTTCTTGAAATTGTGCTTCTGTTTCTGTAAGTTTGTTTGTATCCATATTTTATACTGGCTTTAATTCTGTTGTAACTTGTTGAAAAGATTTAAGATTATTTTTAAAAATCTACAATCATATCAACGATTTGATATTGAGTATGCCTTAATTTTAAATACTGCTTTAATTAATTTAAAACGTACGTATGTCAGTACCTATGCGAATCCCATACTAATATTATGAGTACAATCATAAAACTACTTTATTAATTGTAATTTATGTTTTACACTTTTGAAGATTGCACAAATAATGCAATTCATTAAAATTCATATATTGTATTTTTTTTTAAAATGCGTTTTTTTAATTTTTTAGTTTTATGTTTTGGTTGTAATATCAACTTTTTTTTAAATATCAACTACAATGTAATCAAGACTTGTATGTAAATAAAATATAAATCAACACTTAATATTTTTAACACTTTTATGGTCTCAAAAAAAAAAAAATTAAAAAAATTGTTGCAAAACATATTTTTCATTTTAAAATGCAAATTATAAACAAATAATTCATTTAAAAAAGAATATGCTAATTTCAAATATACTATAATTAAATGTAGAACAATTAAATGATTGTAATTCCGAACTTCAATCAACTATTAAATAATTATCTAATAAATAATATTTTTAAGTATTTTTACGCGTTTTATTAATTTTTTAAGTTTATATAACAGGTTTGATTAATTTGCTAATTTTGGATTAAACAAATGTAAAATGATTTGAATCAGTATTTGAGGACGTCTGATTTGATCTTAAAAAAGAAGAAATTAACAAAACAATTTAGAATTGATGAAAGTAATCGGTAATCACCATACTTTAATGTTATCAAATTTAGATCAAATTCTTTAATTAGAAATTAATCTAACTTTTTTAGGCACTGAAGATTCCTTGGACGTAATGTTGCATACAAGAATATTTCAGTTGCTTTGTACTTTATAGGAGTTAGATTTGATTCCCTTGCTTATTTGTATATATAATTGATTACTTCTTTGTTTATCTTAAAATCTAAATCATTTGATTACTTACTGCATGGATACAATTTTATAATATACACTAATAGAGGGTTAAATGGAGTTCTGCAACTTACCTGAAAAAAAAGGAAAAAGATTACTTTTAATAAAAATAAAGAATTATTAATAATTGTAATAAGGTAAAGTACTTATAAGAAAATTAATTTAAAGCTTATTAATTGCCACATTTCTATTACGGAAATTTTACAAAGAGATTGTTCGTACTTTTTACAATCCAATGTAATCATTGGCTGAAACATATGTTTTCAGGAAATTAGAAGAAAAAGACCTACCTTACTTTTTAAAATATTGAAATTACTTAAAATATTAAACCTATTAAGAAATTGTAATTGATCATTTTCGATCGATATCTGAATAATTACATTTTTTTTTCAAAAGTCCAGGAAACATAAAATATATAAATACAATAAATCATCGTGTATATAAACAATAAATACATTTTTTTTAAGGGAACACACACATATACCCAACCGCATAATGTAAATTCAAAAGATACATTACTAAATTATATTTTTAAGATTTATATCTATAAGTACAAGTACTGTACCTATAGGTGTTCACGATCAATTGATCTAATCTAAATTTCTTAAAACTAACAAAATAAAATAAATAACATTGAATAGATCACGATGATCTTTTGTCGCTATATGCTTTTAAATCTATAATAATTTTTTAATCATTTATTTTTTAATATATAAACATTTTAATGTTTTTCCATTCAATCAAAAAAAGCGTGTGTATACCGCTACTGAAAATTAAAAAAAATACACATAACAATTATAAAACATTAAAACATAGAAAAATAAACCAGAATTAGTAATAACCAACATAAGATATGCACATAACATTTTAGTTTTTTGTTTGGAATTGTTAAAAAAAAATTAGAAAACTGATTCTAAACATGTTTTCAAGGTTTAACAAATATTGAAATATGGAAATCAAATATATACGATTCTCATTCTAGCAACAATATTTTACATTCATATACGAATTTTAAATGCTTATTTAATGTATGCTCATATGTATAGACAAGGTTGATCATATAACAGTGTAATGAACGAGTGTAAAGATCAGAATATAGCTATCAGATGAAAGATCAATTTTAAAAAATTTTGTAATATACATATTTGTACAATTTGTTCGTCCATTCAATTTATTATCATATTTTCTTAATAAAACGGTTAATATTTTAAAGCCATCAGAAGGGTTCCATGAAAAGATCTCTTTAGTTATATTTGAGTTACTTTAGTGAATAATTCAATTCCAGGATTCTGTAAAATGCAAGGAACATCCTAACTGCTGAATCAAGGAAAACCTTAGAACGATTCGATCTTAGGACTCTCGATGAAACGTCATCACTCTAATCACTGTACCATCCAGTCGTTTAAATAGTTAAGTTTTAGTTGAGAATCAGTAGCCTTTGTTAAGCATTAAACCCCCAAAACCTAATCAAAACCAATGATAACACCACAGATTTTTAGTTTTTTGGCCTATCTTTGAACAACTTCTAGATAGCCGTCAACTTGTATTACAATATTTATTAACATTTTCTCATTATTAATTTTGGTTTCATTGAATTGAATATAACTTAGTAATATAATATTCACTTGGATTATCTTTTTACGATTTTCTTATACTGAATAACAATTATAATTATCATCATACTTAAGATACGAAAAGAATAAAATATATCTATAGATTTATTTTTATTTTTTTAATTTTTTTTTAAGATGGCATTGTTATTGTTTATTAGCGGTTATTGTTCAATTTATTACATACAGTAAAACTTCAGTTGTCTACATTCATATAAAATATACCTATATATACTTTTTAATCCAGTGTAAATTACGAGATCATGCATTGAATGTTTATTCTTATCGTACAAGTAAATGTCATTGTCATATTGTACTAGATGTCAGATAGACAGATAAAAACAACCTTTTTTTCCGGAGGGGATGAAAAAAAAAAAATTAAATTTATCTCAACCAAAAAAAAAAAATTATACAAAATAAATTTCCTGTAAGAGGAGGCAAATTACCATTTTTTTTTTAGAATATATACGATATTAAATTTCGAATATAAACAAAATTTATTTATAATTTTTATTACTGTGCTTGAATATTTTAATCTTTAATGTCTATTGAATATGAGCACAAACTTATAATACAAAAATATTACCGTTATTTGAATTGCATATGTGATTAAAATCTTCATTCTCCTAGTATAGCAACTATTTAAATCCATTTTAAGAGTCGGAAAAAGAGCTCAGAGTATATAACCAGATTTGGGGCTCAATTTTTTTAATAACTCTAATTTTCAGACTTATCATAGCTTTGCAAGACCTAAGCTTCTGAAAAAATTTTATTTCAACAATAAGGCTAATGTATTTTTCAAAAATTTTACTTTCATAAATGGTCTTCAGATTTTCACCACACGGAGCATTTTTATAATGCGAATTCTAAAGTAAAATTCTACCTTAAAAAGCTAAAGCATCTCAATTATAATTAAATGAAATAAAAAATTTATGAATCTTGTTTAGAACCCGGCAGATTAGAAGTTAAATCTCACTCTTCGAATTTAATAAGTGACTTTTGAAAGTGTTCTGATATACGTGATTCTCTAATAGATACATTAAAAAATTGGAAAAAAATTCGACTGACAAAATAACTTTTAATAATAGAATAAACTAAACATCTGATGGACACACACATATCCTAGAAATAATTTTTCATTTCATAAGTATGATAAGTAACCGAAAATGTTAATGAACTCTTATTAACATTCTCTTTATTGTTTATGATTATTATGACTTGGATGTTTTACTACTTAATCAGAGACAGATTATTTTAAATATATACATAATTTCCTTTAATATATTTATAATTTTTCCATCGTCCGCCATATATACAAAAAAATTTTGGGTTGGCGTAATCCGCTCACTTATAAATATATCATATATAAATTAAATTTTAAACAATTGCCCAAAATAAAAATTAAAACAAGACAATATTTAAAAAATTATTCCCATAAAATTTCTTTAAAAATTTTTTATAGGGCGTAATTGAAGATAAATTTTTATTTTTTGTAGAGTTCATTAGTGCTTCAGTATAAGTTTATTTTAAAGACCAATTTAGATATTTACATGTAAAGATGTATAAAAAAACTGATATTAATTAAACCAAATGGTGCTGAGCTGCTATATATTGGTGCTACTTTATTAATTGTTTTAAAATAAAATGATGAGGGTGAAACAAGTTTTTTTTTTTCAATGATAAGTATACTGGTTATCAGTATTTTCTTTGCTGTATAACTTATCGCTTCGGGCTTCTAAATGCATATTTGACGCTACACAATTAATTATCATTTTTGATTTTGTTTTAGTTTCAAATTTTATAATGCGCAGGTCCAATAGGTTATATTGTACAGATAAGTACTCAACTTTTAGTATCAAAAGGCCAGAGTAATGAAAAAAATAAAAAAAAAATATTGGAAACTCGAGGACAAAAAATTATTAAGGAAATGATTTTTAGATTTGTTATGACAGTCATAATAATAATAATACTAAGTAATATTTTATAAAATATGATATGGGAATTCAATGTGCTTTATTTTAGGGAAGCCGCAAATGATTGAAAATATGAATACTTAATATTTATTTCATTTAGATTAATAATATTTTTTTTTTTATTGTAAACGCTTGGGTTGGGGTATTTATTTTAATTTTGGGTCATTGTAAGTTATTACAAGGGACATATTCATTATTTTATATTAGAAAAGAAGTATGCAAGTACTTAATAAGTACATAAATTATTTATCAGTTCTTTCGGGATTTAAGACATAATGAAAGAGATATGTTGCAATGTTATCTTTTAAGTAATAAATAAATTTAAAACATTATAATGTATATTAAACATTTTAATTTCAAAGAATTTGACATTTTTTTTTAATTTTAAAAATCTATTAATTAAAATTATAAATTATTTCTTTTGTTTTAATTTTAAAATTTTTAAGTAATCTAATCTAGGTTTTTTTTATAATTACTTAGTTATCTTTTATAATTAATAATGTAATAATATAATGCAATATTGATAATAATTATTAATTAAACCCAAAATCACATATTGAATTATTTTTAATTGAATTTTTAGTACTCGTGTAAATTAGTGATAATGATTTTAAATAAAAATTAAATATTAAGGGTTCAATACCATAAAACTCAAAGGAATTATTATGTAAGAGAGCTTGGAAGTAGAAAAGAAGAATAGATAATCTTAAATATGTTGATTTTTTTAAAATACTTGTAGTATTAGTACTTAAATTAATATTTGTTGGTATTTAATTATTTAAAGTAATTATATTATTAAAAATGATCACAAAAGTAATTTAAATATCAAAAATAATTACAAAAGTAATTAAATTTTAAAAATAATTACAAAAATAATTAAATTTTAAAAATAATATCAAAAGTAATTGAAATCCAAATTTAATTACTTTTTAGGAATTATCAAGTACAAATGTGTAATTAATTCTTTGTACTGGTAACTGTATTCTCAAAGGAAAGTTAGCAGGTAATGATTTACATATACTGGTACTGGTAATTGTCCTGGTAATTAAATTTTACAGGTTCTTAATTTTTAAAAATATCTTTTAATACCTACCAATAAAAAGCTCATAATCGATTTAAAACTAACTATTTTATTAAAGTAATTTAAAATTTTTTAAAATTATTAAATTTAAGATTAAGATTTCTGTTTCAGCTCCAATTTAAATTTAATTAGTGACTTTATACAAATTTTTTATTTAAATTAATAATTCGCTTCCTTCAGATAATCATCAATAAATTTTGGAATTATATAAATATTTATTCAACTTGATATGAACATACGTACTAACTACTAGTATAACCTTCTAAAGATTAAAAAACAAAAACTACAAAATCAAGAAGAAAATAAATTTAAAGTTCAAAAACTTTAAAGACTAAGCAAGTTTTACTCGCTTTTTAATAACTTGTTAACAAAATTTAATACAAGTTACTAACGTTTGTTTTTTTTATAACAACCAACTCCGACTATCGATTAACTAATTATTTTCTTTGCTTAATTAATTTGATTTTTCATATAATCGTATATTTTATACTTAGTTATACTTTTTATTTACTAGATTGGTTAGATATTTAATTTTTTAATTCTCTAAATATTTGCTATAAACAGGTGCTAACCGATTATAACCAATGTCAAGGTGGATTAAAATATTGAAAATTGATAAATTATACTTTACACAAAAAATTTCAATGCATTATGTGTATAGTGTATACATCTATATGATTAGTTGATATTGAATTAACTTATCCTTGATTTTTAAGTTATAGACTAAGTAAATTCATTGTCAATTAGATATTTTTTTTGAAAATTAATAACTTTAGTCAATAACTTAAAGATACAGTTGAAACTGTTTATAGAGTACAATTTTTTTTTTTAATTTAAAGATACATTAGCATTAAAAAAATGTATTTAAAGATACATTAGGATTAAAAAAAATTTATTTAAAGATACATTAGCATAAAAAAAATTTATTTAAAGATACATTAGCATAAAAAATTATTTAAAAATACATTAGCATTAAAAAAATTTATCTAAAGATACATTACTAATTTAAAAAGTTTTTTTTTTTTTTTAAATGTGGAAAAAAATTGTTCGTGTGAATGTAATTCAATACATTACAGTAATTGCTTAGTACTTGCTGTATCTATTATGTATGTTTAAATAAATTAAATGTTTTTTTTTGTATTAGCTAATAAAATTCATATATCTTGGATTATTAGCATTATGATAATCATTTCGAGTTCACCGATTAAAATAAACAAATGATGATTATTGACAAAAGTAAAAAAATAAATAAGTAAACATTAAATTTATCAATATTTGTAAAATAATAGTTTTGTTGAAGTTCATTATTTCACGGTTTTCATTAGTATAATAATTTATTTACATAAGAAAGGAGGAACGCTTTGGAGAAGTGAGTAAAAATAAATGTTTTTTTTTAATTAAATTCAGACCCACCCTTAAATTTATTTGTTTTGCAATTTAATTAATTTGGTAAACATTGCATAAAGCATTGGTATAAAATTATTAATATCCAAATATTGCAATTTCTAATTATCTACAAAATAAAAGGCATAATTACTACTGTAATAACAGTTTTGAGGAAGGTATTTGTCAATGTGTTCAATAAACAAGGTTAACTTAAGTTTTATAATATTAGGATTTATATACACTTAGAAGATTAAACGAAGCAGTTGTCTTTCAATATTTCAATATAAAATTCATTGTAACTATATGCATCTAAAAATGAATATCTGTTAATACAATAGTTTTTTAAAAATTTTGTCTATGGTGTACCTAAAACTTATTTAGTGTACGTAATTTTGTTAAAAGTAATTTCAAATCAAATAAAACTCAAAATCGTTTTTTTGGAGCAAACTATTATTATAAAGTTAATTCTAAATAAAAATGTACTTAAGTACAGTTGTAAGTACCATTACCTGATACTCGTTACTTTGTCAATATAAGTATTACTTATATATAAATATTACTTAAATTTTGTACTTACAAAATTTAAAGTATAAGTAATAGAATCAAGTAAAAATACTTGTAATTACCCAGAAAGTAATGAAATTTTGATTTTAAATCACCTTTTTAATTACTTTTTTATACTTAGTGTTTTCGCGTAATTCAGTACTAAGAAATACTTAAGTGTTAGGTTTATTATGATAAAGAATTCAATTATTTTCCAAATATTCAAGTGTTTTGCAAATATTTTCATTCATAAAGTCTAATACTACTGGATTACTAAATTCTTTTATAGTTAATTGTAATTGTACTGGTACTTGAAATGAACAGGTCTGTTTTATAGGTAATTTTTTATCTCAATTCCCATAACTTTATGAAACCACTTTATAAAGTAATTTTTTTTCAGATAAATAATAATAATAATTTCATACGAACACTGACTTATTATTGCTAATAAAATTCAATTACTTCCAGATGTTGAATATTAAACTAAGTACTAAAATAACTTACAGTTATTTTTAACACACAAAATAAATTACAAAATGAAAATTAAAAAAAATCTTTACAAGAAAAAGTCATAAATTAAAATTATACTGCAAGTAAACGTAATGTGTAATACGAGTACCTATAACAAATAAGTACTAACCTAGTTATTTTTAATGATAGAAATTACTTAATTAGTCTATACTCTATATAATAATATATTCTAATTAAATAACCAGTTATTTAAAGATTAGAAAAATAAACTTGATAGAATTTTAAAGTTTTATTTTTTATTTTGGTATTTTAAAGATTAAGAATTGTCTACTAAACAAGTTTTTAAAGGTATATGTAATAAGTAATTACTTTCTTATCAAAAACAAATAATTATAAATTATTTTTATCAAAAAATTCAACTTCTGTCAAAACCTTTTAATTTTGTTCCCAATAATGGGAAGTACTCTATAATCAAGTTATTCTTATCAAGTGTAGGAAATCCAAAACTAAAATTAAAGAATAAATATACTTATATAGAGAAATAAATTGTATATGTATGTTTTGATGTTTTTTTTTTATTTTAATAATTAATTATCTCACCTGTTCTATTATTTAATATTTTGTTTACATTTCGGTGTTCTAATTTTTTTTAAAGTGTATACTTTTCAAAAAAGTAAATTTCTAAATGTACACATAGATAAAGATATTTAAAAAAAAATAAAAAAAACAAATGGTAAATATTTGAGTAATATAATATATGAACGTATGGTAATAAGTCTACTAATCAGTGGCGCAGTGTTAAGTTGAATGTATAATTTAAGTAGAGATTATGGAAACTAACTTATTATTAAGAACATGATTTTAATAGCCTGTGACGCTTGATTTTATTATTTTTCTTAAAAGATTAATTATTCCAGTATCTTAAATGGATTTAGACTATGCCATTAGAAATTTGATTCGATTATTTAATGATTACTTAATATAAACAAAATTGCACCATATAGAACAAATTTGTTCTTGTTTTGTACAAAAATATATTATACATTTTTGTACATACGGTTGAATTTCATATAGTTCAGAATGTTATTCAACAGGATCCGATTACAATAACTGTAGAAGTAAAGGTACTGTCCCACATAGAAATTCAGTGCACAATTATTCTGATGTAGTAATTGTAAAAAAATATTGAAACCATATCTTCCAACTGGTAGCTTATTCCCCAATGTATACATACATATCTTACAAGTGGATTTCATCTTCTAATTATTATTCCAATGGTTACCACAGGTTTATGATTCTAATTATTTATTTAAATATTTATTTATTTATTTGTAGTAATATTAAATATTGACTGATAATATTAATACTTTGCCTACTTAACATTTGGACTTTTTATTAAATTATTTTAATATACACTACATTTTTTTATTAGATATGAGCCGACCAGAATTTGAACCCGAGATTTTTCGATTGAAAAGCCGCCACTTTACCACTGAGCTATTCTGCAGATTTATAATTCTAATTTATGGACATTTTGAACTAAAAGAACCCTCATATGTATAGAGATCCGTCCCTGACATTTGAATAATTCACTTTTTTAATTAATTTTTTTTTTTTTTTCAATTGGAATTGTGTTTATTTTTTTAATTAGTTAAAGTTTACAACCATCTCTAAAATACTTTCAACTTTGTAATTATATACCATTAGTAATCTACAATATATATACATTTGTTTTATTAATTTTATTTATATTTTAACTTGAAATTTTTAAATTTATAGTAATTTTTATACTTTATTTTATTTTAAAAATTCTTTATTTTCCATAAAATAAAATTAATATATAGCCAGCTATATATAATTTAATTTTCTTAAATTTTATTATTTTAATTTATGGTTGTTCCAATTTAAATTTGATGAACTTTTTATAAATATAAAAGAAAAAGCGAAGTATTTAAAGAAAATTGATACGAAAAATTTAAAAAACACGTTGTTTTACACCGGAAACTAAAAATATAACAATATTTTGAAAATCATTTTTGTACTTTTGCTACAAATTTTTAAATTTTAAATTTTAAACAATAATTAGATGACGAGTATGAGATTTAAAAATTTTCATATGTTTATTTTATTATTTTGGAAAATATTTATTTTTCTGAAAGCGATTTTTTTTTTTTAGTTAATAAAATATTATTATTAAATATTTTAAATTTTAATTTTTCTAGGTCAAATATTTTCATCCAAAAAATAAAAAAAAAAATATAATTTTAATAAATTATACAATTAATTAGAGCGAAAATAAAACTTTGAAAATTTTTAATATTTTTTTTTTTCAAATAATAAATTTTCCTCAAAAATTTTTTTCACTCAAATAAAATTTTATTTAAAGTTTGTTGCATTTTTTGTAGTATACTTGTTAAAAAAATTTAATAAATTTAATGCATTTGTGAATAATTTTTACAAGTGAAAATAATTATTAGTTGGGTAGCTAATTAATCACTATAAGTAGAGCAACAAAATTTTTTTTTTGAAGAGTTTTGGGGTGAAAGAACCGGCAAAACTCTTTTCCAAAATTAAACGCGATAAGAAGTTTTAATATACTCTTTTTACGTAAACTTGGCCTGTTTTCAATTGAAATTTGATCTTTCTTTAAATGCAACTAGTTAAAAAAATTTTAAATTAATTTGATCTATATTCATTAAGCCGGGTTTCTTGGGACTCAGCAGTTGGATCAACATTTTGGATGAATAGTATTCATAGATTTTCAGAGAACAGAACCCAAATACAGCAGCAAGAAAAATAAAAAAAACTGACTTTTAAGCCCGCCTTAAAATTTAGGTGCGATTTTTTGGGGACTTCTAGCTTAATTTTTTTTCCTTCTTCAGCTTCTACTAAATAATTGGAGACTAGATTTTTCAAATGATGTCATTTCGATATTAGATATGTGGCTACAAGATACGGGAGCGTTTATAAAAATAGGATCAATTAAACTTAAAAAGATATCAATCGATTTGAAAAAAGATCAATTTAATTTGAAAAAAGACGAATTTCGTTTGAAAATTTGTAAAAAGACCAAATTTTTTGTGATAAAAAGATGTTTTATTTTAGTATTTTTAAAATATATTATATTTTATTAAACTTATTATACAGTTAAAGTTACTTAAAATATTAATTAATACTTACTAAACTATACAATTTAATCTTTTAATATTTTATTGCATACTAATAAAATTACAATCTAATTATAATTAGATCAATTTATTAGTGATAACTTAAGTATAAGCTCTAATTAATAATCCGTGTGACGAAACACAAGTACTTATCTGTCAATTAGTGTATATTAATTTCATATAATATAAATTATATATAAATTAAAAGTTTCACATAATATAGATGTGTATAAGTACTTAATACCACCCCAGATATTATAAGTACCAATTAATAAATTTTTGATAAGTAAACATTTGTTTTTATGAGTGATGATAACAAATATTGATACAAAAGTAGAGGTAATGAAATAACTCTTATCATTGATAAAATATAAATTAATACAAAAAAAATTTGTGACATATGTTTTAATTATCGTAGACACAATGGGAAAAAATTAAACATATTTCGAAAATTATAAAACCTATATTTAAATATTTGAAGTGTCTGAAAAATAATAAAATTTTAAAAGTAATTGATCCAGCGTAATTGATTGCCGAAGAGTACTTAATTATACAAAAATAGAATTAAGATGATTTGGAGTTGAAAATGGGCGAATTTAAATGCCAAACTCAACTCACGTTCAACTCAAAAATTTGAGACCGTTGACTTAATTATCGATTCAATGCGCTTTCAGACTGAGCGGACTAAAATGTGAAGTTACTGAATTAGCTGAGTCGAAATTCGGGTATTTTACACATCTCTTATTATTGAAGTTGTAGATTGTGTCTTTGGAACTTCACAATTACTATATACTATGACCTTCTTTTAAATATGATGAAATAATAGAAGCTAAAAACTTTGGAGTTGTGTAATAAATTGTTCCAACTAAGTATTCATAAATTTTTAATTCCTTTTCATAAAACTTAATGATTTAAAAAATGCAAAATTTTTCTTAAAAACAAACCTATGATTTATACATTTCTAAAGTAATTTATTTTCAAGATAAAATTCCAGTGTAAAACAATAATTTATTTTTAATTGTTTCAAAATGTGCCATATTTAGTAAGTAATCGTTCGTCTTATTAAAAGTAATTACTCTAAAATAAATCAAATATTTAATAAAATTCCTTTTACGATAAGTAATTGAATTAATTTAAAACAATTAAGAAAATAATAATTTATTTATTTTTTACGTGAGAAAATTACTTGTTATTACTAAAAATGGATTCTACGTCACAAGTTTATTGAATTATTTAATATTAATTCAGTGTTTAAATCATATTTTTTGATTAGTTTCATAAGTTCAAAGCTGATTACACAGATGTGCTTTAAAATATAGAACTTTATAACAGCGAATATTTATAGAAGTACTTTGTTTGTTTCCCGGGCTAGCGGGCTTGTTATTACAACTGATTGATTCTTTGTAATCTAATTCATTAAAACTGGTGTCCAATTTTAGTTTTCCGATATAATAAAAATAGTTTTAAATTTAACCCTAGAGACCGAGAGATTATATTTATTTTTAGAAAAAGTATACCTTTCCATCCGGGCTAGATTAAAAACAATTACTATACAATTCATCGAAGAAAAGTATTTGAGCTCAAGTACTTGAATGAAAACATTTTCGAATAAAAAAATTTGGAGTAAAATTATCAATACTTTTTGAATACAAGTATTTGACATAATTTCTCAAATAAAAATAAAGTATTTGAATACTTGTACTCGAATACTATTCAACAAATATTCTATTTTCTGTAAAAGTATTTTTCACAAGTATTTGAATACTTTTACTCAAACACTATCCAGCAAATACTTTATTTTGTGTAAAAGTATTTTTCATTAGTATTTTAAGTACTTTTACTCGAATACTATCGAGATCTGTTTCTATCACATATGGTGGGAATTTTATTTTATGATCAATTTTTAAGATCAGAGCTACTTAGTTTTAGATAATTAGAAAATTGTAGACTGCAGCATTCATTTTTCTACAGAATTTATAATTTAAAACCGTATATAAAAGAGTACAGTACTAAAATACATTAATTAGTTACATTAGTTACATACATTAGTTTTAAAATCTTTAATATATCAAATAATGTTATACTATTTCAATATTTTTAAATTAATTTAATTATAGAGTTAAATTATATCTCCAATTTTTATTTATTTTCCCTTATGTTGATCACTAATACCATGTTATCAGGTGTATTATTCCATTGTACAATTTTATTTTAAATCAATTTCAACCAAACCATATGAGCACACATGCAATTTAAAATAATTTGCATGCATCTATAGATACATTTTTTTCCATGTTTTGCTATACAACAAAATCCATTTG